>JAOWCC010000970.1:0-84629 GCA_030867875.1 Actinernus sp. WN-2022 | reverse complement strand
GTATCCTTAATGATTAGGAATGTGGTTACGCTGCTTGATGACGCCCAATTATTAGAATCCATAAGGAATTTACCACAATTGAAGGTCAGATTACTATACATAACACCAGACCCGTGGATGCCTCTATCTCCTTTCGGACCTGTGTCGCCTTTGCCCCCTTGGATACCAGCATCTCCTTTTGGACCTGTATCTCCTCTTACCCCTTGAATGCCAACATCTCCTTTCGGACCTCCATCTCCTTTTAGCCCTTGGATGCCTCTATCTCCTTTTGGACCTTGGAGACCTGGATCACCTCTAACACCTTTTAACCCATCCTTCGGATCTTGTTCTTTGTCATCCAAATCATTGAAAATGCCCATCTTATATTAATATCCCCACAAAAATTCCTATTAGAGGAGCGCTAATACAAGTATATGTGAAGGGTCTGACGGTATGGATCAAAAATCATTCGAGGACCTCTACAGGATTGTCGTGACTGAGTGCGATCTTCTTAAGTCAGAGCCAGAGCCGGAGCCAGAGCCAGAGCAGCCCATGCCTCCCATAGATCGAAAATTATTGGATGACATCTACAGGATTGTCAATGGGCCGACTGCGTACGATCACATTAAGGTGCTAAACGAGTCAAGGGCACCCAACACGGCGGACACGATAGACGAGTCAGAGGAGCACGACGTGGCGGACACGATAGCCGAACCACCTCCCACATACCAGCGTTATGAGGATAGGAACCACCCCACAAAATTCTTGAGTTATAGCCGATTCGGATGGATTGACCAACTCGAGCGGGAGTCGATTCTTAACCTATTTAGTCAGGTCGTACGCGTCTTTACTTTATCTCGTGATGAAGAACAGCGACTCCCAAAGCTTTCGTTCATATTCAGAAAAATATTTGAGCTCCGCGGAGATCGTAAGCGGGTGGCCCTATGTGGTGGAATAGAACTCGGCGTTAAGACACAAAAGAAATACGATAAGATCTGGCACCGCATTAGCAATTGGATAGAACAGGATAGGTTTCATAATGTAAACGAAACCGACCTCCTCCCCGCTCAATAATTAAGCGAGTTTGTTTCGCATTTCTTCCGTTACTTCCTTGCGAATGCGGGCTTCCAAGTCGGTCAGGCTCGATTTTGTACCCCGCGTTTTTTGACGAATCTCCTGCCTCATCACCTCGTATTTCTCGTACTCTGAGAGGATGAGTGTGAACTCTTTATCATCAATCTTATTGTCCTGGAGGGCCTTAGAGACCAAACCACGCACCGTGTTTAACGTAGCCTTACCACAAGCCAGCGTCTGCTCGTGCTTGATCAATTTCTGAGCGAGTCGTTTGGAAGCAGCAGTCGAAGAGACCGATATGAGCCCAAAGAGTCCACCACCACCCCCCAAAGGAACTCCAACCAGGATCCCGAGACCAGAAAGGCTGGTGGCTAGACCGGAAACACCGAGCACAACGCTCAGACTCCCAGTGATCACAGCAAGCCCTCGAACAAGAGTACAGGCGCGTGAGTATTTCTTACGAATACCTGCGGAAGTCTTCATGGCGTTCTCGAGGGAGGTCTGTACGTCACAGATTTTTCGAAGGCGAAATGTTTGCCCCTCATCATTAGAGGTGAGTGTGGGGTAAATACTAGATTCCATAGTGCTATATAATATGTTAGAATAATTTTGATGTCTTTGTGGGTCTTCAGCGTTAAAGAGGCCCATGAAAGTTTCGCGTCACCCGTTTCTTAGGCTTATCAACGCAAAGGAAGGAGAATGGTTGGCAGGTCGCTTTCTCGTATTGTTCAGGTGTTACTCCAAGCTCGCTTCCAATACAGTTCTTCTCACGTTTGGTTGGGAAGTCTGCTATATAGTAATGTGAACAATTTAACCGAATCGTCTTTGGGGTGGCAAAGAAGGTCTGTGATAAGTATATCGGGCTACAGTTCTTATGGCGACCACCCGTGAAGTATTCCACAATAGGCTTCTGGTTCTTTTCCGTGATGAAGTCGTCGAAGATAACAACCTTCTGGGATTCTTGATCGAGGGTCTGTAGAGGTTTGATATCGTCGATGTCGCTGCTACCCTCCAGAATGGGGTACCCAACCTTCTCACTTAACTCACCGAAAAGGGCATAAAGATCGCGATACTTCTCTTGATCGAGATTGCGGGCATATAGATATATCTTATCGTAGTACAAAAGCGGGGCGCGGAGCATGTGAATGAGCAAGTTTGTCTTCCCACCCCCCGAGGGGGCAGCGATAAGCATTCGGAAAGGCTCGCTAGGCATGAAAGGGTAGAGCTGCTTAAACTTCGTGATTGCGTCCTTCCCACCATCATAGTTCGGAATCTCCATAGCTATATATTTATTCCAACTAAGTTGATTTTTATTTCAACTAAGTTGATTCTTATTTCAACTAAGTTGATTTTTATTTCAACTAAGTTATAGATATGGACCTCGAAGCTTTTCAGCTACATGCTCTTCCTCAGATAGAGGCGGGATGGATGGTCAATCTTGTTCATAGCACCTTAAAGAAGGAGGAACACGCCAGGCAAGATACTTATGAAAAACAGAAGAAAGCCTTTGAGCCCCTCATCGAGGAACTTGAAGAGCTACGGGAAGAGGTCATCGAAGCCGCTGCGCCACCGGTCGTGCCGGCACTTCCCGCGCCTCCAGAACAACAAGCCTTGCCTGCCCCTGCGGCACCAGCACCTGTAAGACTTGTTGTGGAACCCAACCAAGGTTTCACCCCCGAAGAGCTGCAGATGCTAACCGAGTCAGGTCTACCAACACCAAACGAAGCCTTTCAACGAGGTACTGAGAAGGAAGCTCGAATCGCTGCGGCAAACCTGAATAAAAAACTCGGTGGGAAGAAGAGCAAGACAAAGGTCGGGTCGCCGCAAAGAGCGGAAATTGATAAAAAAATCGCACTTAATAAGAAGTTTGTGAAGAGGGCGGAAACTATTTTTGATGGTCGAGCGACCATACATCCACAGCAAGGTCAAGGCGTACGACGTAAGCGAGGCGGAACCATATACTATACCGGTCCGGGCGACCTGCTTGATCGGTTGGAGATCCTCGGAGGTTCCATAAAGGGTGGAAATACGAGTCGGCAAGTGAAGCAAGAGGTTTCTGACATAGCACACAAGCTACGCGACCTCGGGGAGGTTACCAACGACCAACTCATAGCCCTCTTGCACGATTATGTGACCTAGAATATAGGCACTATGGATCGAGCACTCTACATCTCATCTGTGGATCGAGTGAAAGTCGGGGTCTCTCGTCCTAATAGCTTTACAATCAAGTACGTTCCTACCTTACAACTTTCACCTAACATGAGGCACTCATTAGCACTCGATAAACTTTCTATGACATACTCCTGGCACAACATCACCCCTGCGTATCAAAACAACAATGTGAAATACAGCTCCGATGGCAATAACTGGACGACGGTGAACTTTCCGAATGGTATGTATTCATACGATGACTTGAACGACTACCTACATCAGACTATGAAGCGCAATAGCCACGATCCGAAGAAAATTTCCATTATCTTTGTCCTAACGAGTTACAAAGTGGTGATCGAGCTCGTTGGTAGTTATCAAATAGATCTTCGAGGAACGAAATTCTGCGAACTCCTAGGATTCGAGCCAAAGATCGTAACCAAAACCGAGTACGGAACGAAACTACCCAACATCACCAACTCAATCGATTCTCTCCACATAAGAACCACTGCCATTTCAGATTCTCTGGTGAGCGGTGTGTCCGGCAATACGATCGCCGTCATCCCAACGGACAATCTTCAACGCTCTTACCCATTCTCGGTCGAGCCTAAGCGGGCACTCTTTACACCTCTGACGTCGAATAGCATCAGTCACATGAGCTTTTTCGTAACCGACGCCCTTAATAGACCCGTAGACCTCAACGACATTGACTGGCATATGACGCTAATCTTACGAAGCGAAAAATTATCTCAGCCTTAATATAAAGATGCCTTACTATAACGAATACAAGAGGCGCTACGACCCTGAAGCGGGAAAGTTCATCTATAGACACGTTCACGGCGAAGGTCTGTTTGATTCACTGAAAAGTTTTGGTCGGCGCGCTTTGGGTAAAGCAGCTAAGTCCACAGTCAAGTCCGCAACCCAAGCGCTTATAACCCGAACACCCGTGACCCAAGCGCCTTCGCAGACACCCGATGGTGGAGCTAAGATCGTTGAGCTTCTACGAGGCCCTGCAACATCACAGTTGACTACGGCGGATCGGATCAATCGCTTGCTGGAGGGTGGAAGAGTTTTTTAGTTCGTTTATATATATAGCGATAGCATAAGCATGGAATCGTATAGAAATCCAAAGTACGTTGAGAGATATGAGGATGTGGTCTTCGATTTGGAAACCCCACTCGTTTCAGTCGTCGCTAACAACGCGCATCAGAAAAAAGAGGGCTATCGGTTCGTTGCCGATAATAGCGGAGAGATAAGCCCTTTCGATTGGTACAATGCCCGCTTCGCAATTGATTTCAAAGTGGTGAAGCTGGCTGATGGTAGCGACATAGCCGTCGATGACCATAACGGGATAGTAAACGGCTCACACAGTTTTGTCAACGAGTTATCTGTCAAAGGAAACGGAATGCAGCTGTACGACTGTCAATCGGCCAACCACGCCGTGAACGTGAAGAACCTTCTCGAGTATAGTCGGGAGTACGTAGAGACAACTGGCACAAACGCATTCTTTTACTTGGATACCAGTCGCCACGCCGAAGAACGAGGGGCACAAGCTAACTATAATAAAGGGTTTGCCATGCGGAAGGGTGTGTTGGGCGTATCAGCCACAGTGAACACTGAAATCCCACTCAACCGTTATGCCTTCTTTGATGCGCTCGAGGATCAGCTGCTCCCCAACATGAAGATGGAGCTTGGTGTGGTGCTTGAGAGCGATGCCAACTTGATATGGAAGGCTGCGGACAACTGCCGCGTAGTCGTCACGAAGTTCCAACTGTGGGTCCCACGACTAGTCTTCAACGCGGCTGGCACCAGCATTTACACGAGTCAGTTTCTGAAACCGCATAAGTGGTCCTACCTTCGGGAAATGATTGAGCGCTCGAACTCTTCTCGTCAACAAACTGGAGCGTTCAAGATCACGTCTGGTATTAGTCGCCCGCGACACGTGTTCGTATGGATTGCTAACGATGCCACTCAGGACAGTCAAACAGCTAACCCCTTCTTGTACAACACATTTTCCGTGGTGGATGCCAAGACTCTCTCTAGTTGTCACCTAGAGGTTGGAAATGGAAATCAGTACCCTGAATACGAGTACACCCCATCAACCGATATGTCGAGAGTGTTCCGCGACGTCCTGAAGTACAGTTACGACATAAACAATTACGCTGGTGGAACGCTACTGACGCGGACAAATTTCAGGACCATCTTTCCCGTATTATATTTCGACCTCCGCCACCAGAAGCCAGATCTAAAAGACGGCACAACCAAGTTGACGTTCAAGTACAAGCTTTCGGCGGGAACCAACGCAGACTACAGCGTATACGCCCTCGTCCTTTATAGTCAGGACGTCGAACTCCTGCAATCTAGTGGCAAGTTGCTAGTTCGGGCATAAATTGTTTTTCTATAAGTATAGTCATGGCATACGTTGGGTACAACATCAGTTTATCTCCTAGCCAGAAGGAAAAGATTGCTAAGGCCTATCAGAACCGAGCCCCGGTCACGATTCGTTTGGCACACGAGCAGCTCTCGGGTTCTGATACGGTCCTGTTGACGCAACGACAAGTGACTCGGCTTGAGAAAGCCAAGCGATTGGACAAGGGGGCTCAGATCGATATTAGCACGACTCAGATCCGCCAACAGACGGGAGGTTTCCTGGGAGCGCTACTCCCAATCTTGGCTCGTGCTCTTCCGTGGCTCACCAAAGCGGCTGTCCCACTAGCTACCGGCGCTCTCTCTGGATTGGCTAGTTGGGGAGTCAATAAAGCACTCCCAAAGGGGGGTGGGCTATTCTCGGTCCCCAACGCAAAGGTAGACAAACTCATCGAGTACCAACATTACCTCACCACGAAGCAGAAGGAAAAAATCCTCCAAGCGCTGCAGGCCGGTTCTGGAGTACAGGTTCAGCTCACCAAGAAACAACAGGGTGGGTTCCTAGGCACATTGCTGGCAAGTATCGGCATCCCCTTGATCCTCAAAGCGCTAACGGGGCGAGGTCTTCAGGTGGATCCCACATCTCTGGCTAGCGCTCGACCTACTTACTTATCTCCACCGCAGAAGGGCGGTAAAAAAAGTGGGCGTGGATTGATCCTAGGCAAGAACAGTCCGTTCAACGGCATTCCGTTCTTGGGAGATATCCTCTAACAAATCTCGATTTACATAGGCTCGTAGACGCGTACGAAATTAAGAACTTTCGGGGAGTGTTCAGCAGGGATAGCCTACCCGACAAAAGACATGCGCGAGAATGTGGGATCGTGAATCTTGATGCGGCAAGTGGTCCTGGGACACACTGGGTATGTTATCGTATCGTTAAAGGAAGCCCCGCCGAGTATTTCGACTCGTTTGGGCTCGACATGCCAGAGGAGGTAAGTGAGTACCTTGGGCCTTCAGTGCTCTATAGTGGCGACGAGCTCCAAGAGCGCTCTTCCGTGTTGTGTGGGTGGTGGTGTTTGTACTATCTCATAGAGCGGCAGAAAGGTACGCACCTGCTTGAGGTGATTCACAAAGACAACCATGCCTTCATCAAAAACTACTTTGGATTTTAAAAAAACTTTTTTTTTTTTCATATATGATATAGGATGGCTTCGTACTGTGTGAAGGAAAGGAAACGAACTCAATCCGTTCCGGGGTCCGAGACCTTGGTGACCACTAAAACTGGTCGGACAAGAATGCAATCTGTTTGTGCAAGCTGTGGAGCGGCGAAGTCTAGGTTTGTCTCCACGAAAGCCGGTGGCGACCTTGGAGCGGAACTTTTCGAGGCTGGTATGAAAGCTCTCTGGCAAATGGGGAAAGCGGGGATCAGGAGTGACGCGGCAAAGAATATGGCTTCAAAGTACATCAAAGGAATGGCAGGCCAGTTGATTGATCAGGGCGTCTCCCAGACCTTGGACAAGCTGGGCAGCGGGGTCGACATCCACAAACAGATTCTTAAAATAGCGCCAAAGAAGGGATTCGTGCTCCCGGGGCACAACTACACCGGGCCTGGCAATCCTCTGGAGAAGCAAGTTCGGTGGGCGCCCGACGGTACCATCCTCGAGGTTTTTCAACCACCTACGGGTAAGACTGATGCGGTCGCTATGCAACACGATGTTGATTACAGTGTTTGTGATAACGGCGCCAACAAGCTCGCTTGCAAACACGCGACCGATCGCAAAATGGTCAAGGCCTTAGATGCCATCCCTTGGAAAGAGCGACAATGGGGACATGCCCTTGCCCGAAACACGATTCAATCCAAACAGAAGTTGGGGTTGGGGTTTTTAAAAAAAAGGTTATAGATCTGGGTGCGACATATTACGGTCCAAGAGGTTATTGGAAAGGGGTGACCGCAATTGGTAAGCTCGCTGATGCTGCTAAAGTACCAAAAGATGCAGCTAAGAGTTGGTTGGAGAAACAAGCACTATGGCAAATATATCTACCACCACCAAAACACATTCCACGACCACATTGGACTGTATCGAAACCAAATGAAGTCCACCAAGCTGATTTGATATTCTTACCACACGATCGTCCTGGACGTGGAAGGAAACTATATAAGTACGCTTTAGTGGTAATCGACGTAGCTTCTCGATACAAAGAAGCTGAACCTTTAGCTTCGAAAGATAGTGGTGAAGTTTCTGCGGCATTCGAACGAATCTACAAACGGAGTCCACTAGAATGGCCAAAGTTATTGCAAGTGGATCCTGGTAGAGAATTCATGGGACGTATGTCTGAAACGCTAGAACTACATGGTACGAAAGTTCAACGAGGCGAGGCTGGTAATCATAGAGCACAAAGTTTTGTCGAACGAGCAAATAGAACTCTAGCTGAGAGATTGTTCGGATACCAGTATGCACAAGAGATGGTGCTTACTTCGGAAGGATCAGATGCGCGTAGTAGAGAGTGGGTAGTTCGTTTACCAATGGTTATCAAAGCCCTGAACAGTGAGGTGACTCGACTTACAGGAAAGGAGCCTTCAAATTCTGTAGTGAAGCAACAAGTAGATCTAAAGACTCCTACATATTCGCGCACTGTTGGATTGAGAGAAGAGCGCCTACCATTCGACGTTTTAGTTCGATATCTTTACGCACCAGGAGAATTGGAAGGGGGTGAAAAACGTAGAGCTACCGATCCTGTATGGAGTTTGCAGATATACACCATTTCGCGAAGTGTAGTATCTTCGGGACAGCCTGTGCTGTACTACCTTGCGAAGCGAGAAGGGGAGAAGGACGCACCCAAACGTGGATTCGTTCGTGAAGAGCTACAAGTCGTTCCTAGGGATACGGAACTACCACCAAAAGGAATTCTGTTTGTACCCAGACGCTAGACAGCGTACTCTATTGGCTCAGTGTGGATTCCATCGGGAAGAACGCGTCTTTTGTCGTAGTAAGCCGATAGCCCAAGCTTCCGTTGTTCGTAGGTTGCTATACCTTCTGGCAATAGGCGGAAGCCTCGGTTACTCGCTATGTCGATACTACCCTGGAGGGCTGCTTCGAATCGTTCCCACGAAATGTCGTTGTGCCGTCTAGACATACCTTTGGCGGAATACTTCTTGCTGCCACCCGTATCGACGTAGTAGGCTTTCGAGCATAGGGCAATGGCGCGCTGTCCTTCGAATTCGAGTTTGAAGAGTCCTGGGGTACGACTGCTCCACTTGTCCCAAGCTAGCCATTCATTCCTATTGGCTGCGAAATCCTCACGTAGCTCGAGTCTTACAACCTCATCGAGGCTGTTTCCCGAGATGGCAATGTACGCACTGTCCGTGTCCATCTGGATGTATTCGAAATCCTCGCGGGCGACGTACTTGTCGAGGAAGTCGTAGTAGAACTCGAGCATACGCAGCTTTGCGAGCTGGTACACAGCGATACCTACTTGGAAAGGGCGTTTGATTCGGATCTGGTCCTTCCTACTCTCGAGTTCGTATGCCTCGCCAATCTCTTCCAGGTCTTCGAACCAAACACTTCGCAAAGCTTTGTCCACAATCTTCTCGTCTTTTGTATAGGTGACATTTGTTTGGCGTCCCAAGTCTTCGAGCAACTTTCCATAGGCGCTGTTTCCTAGTAGCTTGAACACATCTGCCAGCAAAGCTTTACTTTTGTCTACGTCTCCCATGCGTCGCGCCTCAGTGACTTGGTCCACGAACCATCCGAAGATTTCTTTGGGTTCGTAGTCTATCGTGCGGTAGACAGCAGTGATCACTGCGCCATGGTCTAGATACCAAAGTAGAAGAGGAGCATAGAGTAGCAACTTCTTTCCAGAGAGACTCCCAACTAGCTTCGTTTCTTCGCTGCGCTTTCTACCTGTCTTTTCAAGGTAGGCCAACATTTGTGGAGGAATTGCTTCCTTGGGGATTTTCTTGTTGTAGAAGAAGGGGGGCATCTCCTCAAATTCCTTCCACAATTCTTTTGGTATCTCGATATCTACTTCTGCATATCCAAACCACGTTCCACCACGTAGACATTCGACGAATCCTTCGGCGGCTGGACCTGGCTCGTCATAGTGCACAACCGTTTCTTTTCCACAAGGCATTTCGAATTCCATCGTGGAAAGATATAGGGCGTTGGCATCGTATCCAAGAATCTTACGACAAATCTTAGTTCCTCCCTGATGACTACGAATCTTAGTCACTCCTGCTTCGTGGCGTCTGGTGAACACTATGCTTGGACCTCCCACGACAGCGCCTTTCAGCATGTGGTAGGCTTCCTTACTTGGAGCATACATCTCAGCTCCCCTTTCTACACTACCTCGAAGCAGGAACTGTAGCGAGACTCCTGGGATGGACACTGCGTCTTTCAGCATGTCTACTCCCTTCTCGTGATAGAAATCTCGCATCTTTTCGAGTGCCTCTAGGAATGGAACTACGTCTAGGTTGTTGTAGTATCGTAGCCAGTCTGCAAAGGTCTCCATTCCCTTGTCGAGAAAGGTGCGCTTGCAGTCTTCGAACTCTGACCTAGATAGTAGGTGTTGACCTTTCAACTTCGAACCCCACTCTCGATAATCTGGCAATCCAACGTGATCCAACTTGTCTGGAGAGTCGAACCACTCATATGGGAAGAAACTCTTTTGCAACTCACATCCATAGGCAGCGATCCAACGTTCGTAGGAAGTTCCAGGTCCAAGGTAGTTCATCACATCGAGGAAACGGAAATCGGGAGTTAAGAGAAACATAGTGGTGTTGGCTTTCTTTGCCACCCGGATCTTTGGACAGGTGTCGGCAATGGTTCCTACGAAGTGCTCCCTGATCAGGTTGAGATCGTACCTGCCAGAGTTGAATCCCAATACTGGAACTTGGCTGATCCATTCGTCGATTCTCATCCGTTGTGCCTTCGATAGGGTGTCAAAGGAGAATTCAGGTGTCTTGGGGTAGAACCGTTCCGCAATGACTTCTCGGATTGCTTTCGCTCTTCGTTGGAGTTCTTCGACAAAGGCGGCTACAAGTTCTTTTGGTTCGCGTCGACAGATGTGGGTTGGCGTTCGATCGTACGTGTCGGCAATTGATACTGATATTGGGACATGAACGTTTTCGATGGTCAATCGGTCAGTTGGTTGTCTTCCTTTCGTTGTATCGAGATAGGCTTCGAAATCGTAAACTATGGCATGTGGATAGGCTGTTTGCGTTGGAGTTGGAACCAGCTTGTTTTTCTTCTTTGTAGAGCAACCCCAAGCCTCCACTACTATATAACCTGCCTCACGTAGACTCTCCGTTCTTTCGCAGGTCTTGAGATAGAGCCTCCTTTCCCTAGGGAAGCATTTCGGGCAGCCATGGAAATAGCATCCATGAAATTGGAAGATGGTTTTCGAAAGAGGTTCGTAGCCGTCGACCGGCGCTCCTTCTATCCAATGCTCTCCACCATGTCCACAAGCCGCGTGATGAATGTGCTTCTGGATTCTTTCTGATTCGCGTTCCAACCAGCGTAGAGCGGCTTTGCTGGCGGTGCTCTCTGGCCAGAAGGCTTTTTCGTATGCCGACTGAGGTGCTGTGATTACTTTTCCGGGGCAAACAATCTTCGTTTCTCCACGCCTGCAACGATCTGCATGGCGTTGAAGGTCTGAGGTTTTCGTGAACCGTTGCTTACAGTCATTACATACGTAGATGCTCCCTAGCTTGTTGATGTTCTTGATATAGAAGGCATGTCCTTCGTATATCCCAATCGTCATCGTATGCTTGTAGTGAGCTGCATGTCGCGTCAGATGCCAAGCGCCATCCTCCGTGGGTTCATACACCCGAATACCGATTCTAAAGTGCAACTCGACTTCCTCCAGCTGGTCTATGGAAGTTCTGGGAACGTCTTGTGTGGGTGCTGTCAGGCGATAGAAGTCCTGGGCAAGTTTTCGAGCTTTGACGCAACACCTATCTACTCTTGCTCCTTCATGCATGGCAAGGCAGCGCCAAAGACATAGGTTGTCGCCATATCGATCAAGGGAAAGCATTCCTTTCTTATGGCGAAGCCATTGGGGCAGTGGGCCTGTTCCCAACAGAGGCTGACGATCGATCACGACTTTGACATCCACGTAGATCCAACGCACAAAGGCCCATTGGGTATTTGGTCGATTAATGTTGTCAGGATTCAATCGAGATAGCTCCTTGCTATTGATCCACTCTTCTGCATCTTCTAGGATGTTCACCCATGGAGAGCCGGGGACAGTCTTGGAGAATAGCATCACACGCCCGTCGTTGACATTGCGAATACGATAGGTGTAGCTGTAGCGCAGGTAGAAGCTGGTGGTTACCTTTGCAACTAACTTTTCCATGATCCTAGGGGTCAAATCTCCTGCCACACCTTGGAAGAAGCGCCATCGAATAGTACGGCGGCCTATCTCCACCCCCTCGAGCATTCCATCTCTCTCATCGAGAATAGCACCTGCCTCTCGAGCTAGACTCTGTGGAAGTGGCTCACTACGCGGTCTCACCATTTTCTCTTCGGTATAACTATACGTTAGGATAGCTCTAACAGTTACTCGAGTTTGGATTTTTAGGTGTAAGGATGTTGCGGGACAATCGATGTCGATATAACTATATGCTAATCATATCTCTAATAGGGTTATCAAGTTGGATTTTTTATGTGTAAGAATGTCTAGTGACAATTTGGATGACCCTTAGTACCCCTAGTAGTAGGGGCGGTAATAAAATTATACAACTTTTTTGTGGAAGAGATCGATACGGGACAATCGATGTCGATATAACTATATGCTAATCGTATCTCTAATAGGGTTATCAAGTTTGGATTTTTATGTGTAAGAATGTCTAGTGACAATTTGGATGACCCTTAGTACCCCCTAGTAGTAGGGGCGGCGTCAAAATTATACAACTTTTTGTTGTGCAAGAAAACTCAAAAAGTGGATTTCCGAATTCACTTTTTGAGTTTTGTTGTGCAAGAAAAAGTGGTATAATTTTGACGCCGCCCCTACTACTGTAAGGGCCACCCACAAACACAAATTTTATGAAAGAATATCGCGCGATAAAGTGTTACTATCGCGTGATACTGCTTTATTATCGCGCGATACTGCTTTATTATCGCGTGATACTGCTTTATTATCGCGCGATACTGCTTTATTATCGCGTGATACTGCCTTATTATCGCGCGATACTGCTTTATTATCGCGCGATACTGCTTTATTATCGCGTGATACTGCTTTATTATCGCGTGATACTGCTTTATTATCGGGTGATACTGCTTTATTATCGCGTGATACTGCTTTATTATCGCGTGATACTGCTTTATTATCGCGTGATACTGTTGATTCAGACGCCGAGCTTTCTACGAGTCAAATGCGAGAATGTTCTTATTGAAATCATTCAAAATACATTTAATCAAAGCGGTTGCTATTAAAAAACTTGTATAATGAAAACTTAAAAATAAACAATATAAAGTTAATCATGGTATTGTTTTCTCCTTCGTCAGTCCCTAGAATAATATCCAAGGTATTTAGGGGCGGTAAAACAATTCCACAACTATGTAACCAGGTTTTCAAAGTAGAATAAAAAATTACTGAAAAGGGACAATACAAAAAGAGATGCATCATTATTGCTTCTTCCTTATGACAGAAGGAACAACGAGGGTTATCATTCAGTTTAAATTCGTACAAATCCTTATTAAGAAAAGGGCAATTATTTAATATTTTGTATTGAAAATTCCTAAGATAAGATTCAATTGTCGTCTTATATATATCCGATTATATACTGATTTTCAGTCTATTTCATTAACTTTTAGTCTACTTTTCCACTTTAGTTGAGAGGTTGGTGTTACAGATTTGGAAGTTATTAAAATATCGTACAATATTTTGTTAGTTAGTTTATATATTTTATAGAGAGTACCCTTAAACCCTATTGTATCTGAACACATATCATTGTTACTTACTGGTTGGGTAGACTTCAGTAATGACTTCCAGTTTTGAGGAATTGCATGGATGAAAATTCGAGCGTGGTGTTCTCTTAGGTCTCCACCTAAGAGGTCGAGGTCGAGAAAATTTCAACAGAACTCGCCGAAATTACATACAGAGCCCAATGAATAACAGATAAAGACATCAGATAAGTTTTTTTTATATATTTTCCCAGTCTGCATTTTATACCGAGTCTGCAGTCTGCATTTTATACCCAGTCTGCAGTCTGCAGATTATACTGACCGCCTTTCGTATTTGATCCAAACATTCTCAAACTCGGTAAACTTGCTAATTTTAGTGTGATCTTTCATGTCCTTACTCGATCATTTGGAGAGAATCGGCGAGTCAAACGAATAATTAACTCAAGCCCGTCGTTGAATCAATTCTAGTATGACAGACTGTAAAAGTGTACCAGTGATTTTCTGAAAGCCCTGGGCATGTAGATTACAAAAATATATGATAGCAAGGTCATAAAGGCAGCTTAAAGGTGTCACGTGACCTTCAATTTTACTGCTCATGCGCAGTAATGGAAACCCCCTAAAACCCGTCATTTTTCTAATAATATCTTTCATACTCACCTTAAAATGTATTTTAATTGATGTAGATATTGTTTTCATGTATAGGAAGAATTTTCAGGATGAATATATAATTAGGGTCACGTGAGAATGACGTCATACTCTATAAATACATGATTTTTTGGCATTTAGCATATAGTAATTGCGGGGTCTAGCTAATGCCCAGGAAATAGCCAGTACTCGACTAGAAATGTGCAGATGCAGATGTTTTAAGGATATCACATTTTATTTTTATGGTTTGGTGGCTACGTCGAGCCACGTTATTTTTGTATTTTAACCTTTAACGGTCACCCTGTGGCAATCAAACAAAACGTATTGGCCATTTTGACAGCGTGTTTCCAAAAAAAAGAATAACCTAATGTTATACTGATGCCACGGTGCGTTATCACGTGATGGTGACATCAGAACTGGCTAAGTCTACACTCTTCGTATAATCTGAACAAGATTTTGGTGATATTTAGATAGCTTCAACTGGTTTTCTAATCTCACTCACCTATTGTAGACTGTTCGTATGCTCTGTTTGATTTCCGTATCCAATACCCTACCCAGTGGTTTCCATGCACCAGCTTTAAACCCATCTGTAACTATTTACATGTTTGTTTTCCGTGCTACAGGTTTAAAACCGTATTTGACTATTTGTTTTAGAGCTTCTTTAGTTGTTCTGGTCACCCTAGACCGAGCTAGGCATGCAAATGAGATTATTGCTCCCGTGGTATAATTTGCAGTCCAGAACATTATAAGAACTCGAGATGTATTCCTTGCTTAAATTATAAAGGTTTTAGTGATTATTGATGTCATGATAGTTTCCTTGTCTAACTTGTGCATAATGTGTTAATCAATTTTAGTTTCTGTAACGTTGGTGCCATGCGCATATATATCTAGACAAGTGAAACATTTCTAGTCAATTGCAATGTCTACAGCGTTTTTGTGTAAATTTACAGCATTTCTTCGATATCATCATCATCTTCGTCTTCTTCTACTTGCATATCTTCCCATTCGTCTCCCTGGTTAGTGCAGGTGGTTAGTCGACAAAGGTCTGAGCATTTCAAACCATTCTGAATGCATTCACATGCATGTATTATTTTCACAAGACTTCTTGCATGTGCACGCCATCAGCTCGATCACAGCCCGTGGTGCTGGAAGCCCAATCATCCAGTCTATCTCTAGCCTTTGGCCATCTCCGTCTTCCTCAAGAACCCATCCTTTGCCAATCGGTATTGGAATGTCATTGTTGGACAAGGAGTTTCTCCAAATCGCGGCTTGATAGTTCGCTCTATCAGCGTGCTTCTCAAGACAGTCCTTGCATGGCGGCAACTGATGGGACTCAGCTTCTCCTCTCTTAGCACAAAAGAGAGCATATCGACAGTGATTGACATCTGTGTCTTTCTTAGCGCCATACAGTGCACAAACAAAGGACTGTAACTGCGCAAACAGCTCTGGGTTAACCGACCACTCGTTTCCAAGACGTTGAAATGCAAGCTGGTAGTCTTTATTCTCCCGAACCATTTTCAGCGGTTTTACCTTTCCAACTCCAGCGAAAGCGCTGACTGTATCGCATCCTGTAAAGACATGCATACCTGGTAGGGCCTTACACACATCTTGACCAATGGCACTGGCTATCTTGCTGATGTCAACGTATCGTGCGTGGAATTGTGATACACACC
Source organism: Actinernus sp. WN-2022 (assembly GCA_030867875.1). Lineage (NCBI taxonomy): Eukaryota > Metazoa > Cnidaria > Anthozoa > Actiniaria > Actinernidae > Actinernus > Actinernus sp. WN-2022. The sequence goes on along the minus strand of JAOWCC010000970.1, from coordinate 68,839 downwards.
TCTGGAAAATCGGTACATCAATTAAAGAGGAGAATGCAAGACACAAAATTCGGACATCTGTATCCTCGGATGACAATATTAAAGATTTAAAAGACTGCTTTGCTGCATGTCCAGTATGTAGAATGAGTCGGGTATCTGCTTCTTCTTGACTACAGCTCAACTGCCTCCTTTGTAAGCTTGTAGCAGTGACTCCCGGATGGAACGTACATCACTTTGATGCGTAGCGTCTCACGACTTGTGTTCTTGCTCCAGTGTTCAGTAAAGAACTTAACTAACCAGGCTGTTCTTGTTGTTTCCATTCTTTAATAAACTTTTGAACTGATTTACCTTGTGACCAGCAGCGAGGTTCTTAAAAGTTATAGCGTTGCCTTCACCTCTTAGTACTCTCTCTGTAGATTTGATTGACAGATCCCTGTACTCGTCGAAGACTACATCGATTCTAGAGCTGTCATCTCCTTCACGCAAAACTCTAGTTAATGCGATGTCAGCAACCTCACCAAAGCTCAAATAGTCGACCTTCAGCTTCTGCACAAGAGCCATACCATCAATGAGATATGCTGATGGTTTAGGTATGTCGCCCGAGGGCTGCACTAGCTTCTCCAGTTGTCTACCCAGTTGAGCTTTATTTGTCTTCCTTGGCATACCATCACTGTTAGCAAGTGCTGCAGGAATAGGACCCAAAGGATGGTTCAGTACATCTCGCATCTGCAGTTTACGACTTTCGGCAATGATGATCATGCGAGCAAACAGATTTCGGTCAGCGCGTAGTATAGTTTCTCTACCGTGTTCTTTATTCACTTTCTTGGTTTTCGACATGTGGCTAAAGGTCTTCAGCTTTTGCTTGGTCAGCTTGTCATGAAACATTGAACTGGATGATTCTAGGCGTTCTTTCTTGAATGCTTCGTAAGCTGACTCACCTACTTGTTTAGCTCTGGCAAGGTCACTGGCACCATCTGGAGGAGCCACAGCACCTGTGGAAATATACTACAAAGCTGCTGTTCACTTCCGAATGGATTAGTCCAATTGTTCTTAATCAGGTCGACAATCGCCTTCACATCTTTCTCGTCTCTAGAGATTGGAGATGACTTAAGGTCAGAATGATCCTGGTTTCCTTTCGCATAGCCAACCATTTCTCTGAAATTACGAAGGAACTGTGTCCTGAATTCTGCAGTCATGTAATACCTTTGCACAGCGCCAGGTTTCAAACTAAATCCTTTCGTCCCACCAGGGGTTTGGGTGTCCTTATTTACTGTTTCTTCCACAGTTTGATCAACTGGGATTCTGCCGAACGGATTACTTGAATTTAACTGCACGGAAAAAAACCCGGCTTTCATGAACTCAAATACGGCAGGGTGCTCATCAGACAAGCTTGTCATATCATTATAATAGACTGACATATACCTGGCATAGTTGAATGCATCATACGCAAAGCACCAAGGTAGCATCTCTCGAACACACGAAAGGTGCAGCATCCAGTCGCCTTCTCTTGAGGCACGAATCATATGCAGCAGCAACTCCACCATATCAATATAAGAGATCCAAAATGACGAAAGCGGGCCATTAGAGTTCTGTAGGTGATCAACATACTCGGAAAAACGGGTGCTCAAACGCTGGAAGGACTGTAGCTGCATAACATGATCATGGTGTACTTTGTTCACTCCGTCCACAAGATCACCAACTGCATCCAGAACGATTTCTACTAGACCAGTATCGTCAGAATGGTGGGCAGCAAGCCAAGGCATAAATCCTTCCCAGGCCACTCTCATAAAAGCTTCATAGGCCAGCTTATGAAATCTAATTCCCCTGTTATAGTTATGACCTTCTAGTACTCTAGATACCGATCCTTCAGCGGTAACACCAGACTCTATGCATGTCTTTCAGACCGGCATCTTGAAACCTCTTGCCAATGACAGAGAGCATCGTACACAGCGTGTGAAACGTGCCAAGCCGCAGGACAATAGGTTTGAACTGATTTATGTTCTTGCATTTTATTTCAAGTGCTTTGCAATAGATAGCTTGATCAAAAACGCAAGTGATATTTGACAAATGAAGGCTGTGCATGATAGCCAGGGACCGGTCCAACACCTCTTTCACCGTAGACATACTAGTGGCTGGTGCATTAATGGTTGGCAAGTAGCCTATGTTAGAGTTCACAATGTTATCCTCATCGTGAACCAGAATGTTAAACCCAGTCCAGCTGCAGACATTTTGCTTTGTTTCATAATGCAATCGAGCAAGAATATAGAGAAGGTTCTTCTTTGTTGCCTCTCTGAGAATCTCGTCCCTGTCTACTTCCTTTAGTTTCCGTATCGCTGGTCCAACTCGTTTCCCGACATTGTAGATAGGGAGAGGTTCGTCTACTTTCAGTCCTCTCTGCTTGTTCTTCTCTACTGGCCATGGTGGGAGGATTTTGGGTTGATGGGGGCCATATGTGAGAGGCTGAATAGCTACTCCATTCACGCGGTGCGAAGTGCCAGCACCTGTTAGGGTCTCTTCTACCCTGTCAATGTTATCAAAACCAAGGACTGTATTGATATGGGGATGGCTATTTCCGGGAATTAAGTGGAAATCCATCTTCGTGCACCATGGCGACCTTTTGAAGGTATAGTGACGTGTCAATTTCCTCCAGCTGTGAATACGATGCACCATGTCCGAGACGGTTGAGAATCTGGATTATTTCAACATTTCCAGTAAGTGATTTCACAGCTGAAGGCAATAGTATGTGTTTGGGTGGCTTGAATCTGCCTCTGCTGATCCCAAACATGACATCCTGGGCGATAGAGGTCACAAGCCAGCTCATTCTATCGGTTACGTCTACATGGTCACCATTCAGAAGATACCTAAGAAAGGTGGTAACCAGAGGCGGAGCGTCAATATGATTCCTGTCAAGAGTAGCAGGGTTCGGGGGCCATTCCTTATGGACAATGGTCATTAACCTTCTTGCGTATGGCACTAGCAACTTCCTTAATACTCTCTGTAGTGTTATTAGAGGCTCTTAGTGCATTTATCTCTTTCTGCAGTTTGTAGTTTGACAGAACGAGCCCATCACGGGTCAAACTATCGGGATATACTAGCACTTTGCGTACTTCTGTAACCATATGTAGGGAGCCTCCAACCTCTGCAGTTATATATAAGTTTTCGTTTGAGGTTCTTGACTGTCGATGCTCTGATGTCATTTACACCCAATTCAGTCATCCTCACCTGTAACTGTTGTGAGTTAATAATTCATTCCTTATGTATTCACACAGCTTACTAAATGCAATTCTCTCAGCATCGGAATATGTATCACTGCCTTCGTCAACTTCATTTTGACTTCCCTGTATCTTGGAACAGTTAGTGTAGTCCCTATAACACGCTCGATGCCAGTGCACCTCTGCAGCAACTAGTTCTCGAGTGAGAATTATAGCAATAATCCTAATATCCTACTATCCTGCTACGTAGAGTAGCATCAGCTCTCAGCTGTCTGGCTTTTGTTAAACATTCTCTAGAGTTTTCACCCTTTACATACTTATCTTTCTTTTCACAAAATATGCATTTCTTCTCAAACACACGGCTGGGAGAAGCGCTTGGCTGTCGACCAGAACTCCTTCTGTCTTCCTTTTCTGCTCCTTTCTCCCAGGTCATAACAACATCGTTGTTTTGTTCTTGAGCTTGAATACGCTCCAAATCTCTTTTCATAGTAAAAATGCTTCGGCATTTTCTATGATAATAAACACCGTCGGGAATTTGGTTTTCAGATTCAGCTTGCAATGCAAGAATGCCTTCGTGCTTACGAATCTTACCTGCTGTTACTAAAGTTTTCCAAGAATCAAGATCCTTCGGGGTAAGTAGGTTCCCATTGTCATCACTGCAGTCGATTATGCAGTGGGGATCTTTTCTTGATCTTTTCCTGGGTATTTGACTATCCATGAGTGAGTACAAGCATCATTTCAAGATCTGTCATAAGTTAACTCAGTGAAAACAAGATGGCGTGCTAGTGCCAGGCCACTGATAGGGAGGCACAGGGAAACCAATATAACAGACACATTTCTCTGTAGGATATTTTATTTCAGATGCTGTCAAATGAGAATGTATTCTAGCAAACTTTTAGAAAATACCCTTCTTCTTATTTAATGACCGATCAGGGTTTTCCAAATGATAAGATTATATATATATGTCCTTTTCTCTTTTTACCACAGGGTACCCAAAAGTACTTCCGGTTTTTAAAACACACATAAAAACGGCCAATAACCTAGTAAAACACGCAAAATCTAGCTCCTTAGGTTGATAATAATTTTTTAAACTATATTGCTGTTTGACTGAAATATTTTTTCTTTTCATGTTGTTGCTCAGCGAAAAGAAAGGTGCTGATTTTATTCTATGACTAATGGCCAGCTCATTATATCATACATCCTCCATTTCAAAGTCACGTGACACCCTTAAGCTGAGCTTCTGACCTTGTTATCATAAATATTTTTGTTCTATACCTATAGGGCTTTCAGAAAATCACTGATAGCATTTGCCACCTCAAGTGAGCCAAATCCGCCATTTTGTGATGGTCCAGCTCATTATGCATACGTCCTCCATTTCAAAGTCACGTGGCACCCCTAAGCTGAGCTTCTGACCTTGCTATCATATATATTTTTGTTCTATACCTAAAGGGCTTTCATAAAATTACTGATAGCATTTGCCACCTCTAGTGAGCCCAATCCGCCATTTTGGGGCAGTTGGCTCATGGACTAAAACTAGTAGTTTCAAATTGAAAGTGACATGCTGTCGAGCGAATATAGTAGCAATTGATTAGAATCTAAGCCATGTATTAAGGTCATCATATACCCATCTAATATTATAAGAGCACGATTTGAATGAATGAAAGTATTCATCAAAGCTGAACGCAGAGTAACAAATGGAGCATAGACCAGTTCGCGGTAAATTCCGACATTTTGAAAGGAGTAGATGTAAAAAGCCAATTCTGGCGCATTTTCATCTACATGCAGCAAATGGTTAAATTCCTGGAAAATCACCAAGGTCGAATTCCTAGAAAATCACCAAGGTCAAAGGCCTAGAAAATCACTTATACCAAATTCCTGGAAAATCACCAAAGTCAGATTCAAGGCTATAAAATCCTAAAGAAATAAAAATATAAAATCCCAAGGCTAAATTCCAAGAAATATTCCCAAGGCTAATTTCCAAGAAATGTTCCCCAGGTTAAATTCTCAGAAAAATCTGATGGAAATAATTCTTGAGAATATCTGATGGAAAATTTTCGTGATTCTATAAATTAATCACTAAATAAGTCATTAAGGCTTAAAGAGATGATGGTGCGTAAATGGTGCGTAAATATCATAAATGGAAAATCCTATAATATTCACCCTGTTTATGATCTATATGCGGGAAGTTGAGATGGAAACGTTTTCAATATTGTGAAAAAGAAAGAAATAGATGGAAATATTATTAACTCCAGTTATTTATCCTGTGTGGTTAGAAAACATACTCAAAAATGGTATAAGACTTACTTAATTCATAGAGATGGGATTGTTTTAATGGGGTGATCTCAGATGATAAAGTCATTTACCACATTAATAAAAATAAGACTGATAATAGACTTGAAAACCTACAGATTATAACACAACAAGAGCCCATCTGGGCTTTCACTCGGGCCACATTAGATTGAAGATGAAATACACTTTCATTTGAAATCCTCTTAATCCTCTAATATTAACCAAAGGGAAGAATTATTAGCTGAATTTAGCAGTCTTTAGGAGTGGCCAGTAGCGCGGTTACTTTCATTCTCTGCTCCCCTAGTATATATGTAATCTAATAGTTTTCTTTTTCTCGTATGTTGACCTTTTAATTTAAACACTACTTATTCGTTTAACACACTGCATTTGAGCAGACATATATTCATTGTTTTGAACCCGAGAATTAACCGTACTACCGTACTTCATGGTCCCTTTCTTTAGTAGCTTTCCGGATCCTGGCCCCTACACTGGCTTCAGGTCGTCGTACGTGTCGTATAATAAAATCACTGGCCATCTGGGTAAAAAACGCGGTCCTTCGGCTCCGACAATAGCGCCAGTTGAAATATCCTGAGCCTGTTGGAAGGCTTTCGCACGAGTGAAGTTAAATAAAACATTAAACTGGCTTACATTTGAGAGATGAGACTCCAAATTAGAGAGAAAGTTCCTCGCGGGTCCTCCGCCATCTTGCTTTACTGTATTAAATTATGTAAATAAATTAACCAGGCGATTGTTGCGTGATCAGCACAGTGCAATCTGATTGGTGTGAATTTGACCTTTAACGCATGCGCAGAAATTTTGCGACACCCAACAAAAAAAAACAAAAAAAATAAAAAAAATAACGACTTGCATTTTAAGACTCGGTGCTGCCACAGACAGCCCGAGTAACAAGAAAATTGTAAAAAGTTTGCTAAAAATATAGATTATTCATTTATTAAAAATAATCATAAGAATAAAAAATGTGTGAAGGCTACTTCACTAAGTCTGATACAAATGAAGAAACGTTTTATAATAGTCTGTATGCAGTTCAACAACATTTAGGTATTAATTGTGGTATAGTAAAAATGGCTTGTGAAGGATTGAATAATTGTAAAACAGGTATATCAAAGAAGGACAATTGTAAATATAAATTCGAATATATAAAAAAGGAAGAATTACCAGAAAATCATAAAAAATCAGCTAACAAGCACCCTAAGAGAGTCACAAAAGAAGATAAGAAAAATCATCAAAAGGAAGCAATGAAAAAATGGCAAAATAAAGAATATATATGTCTAAAGTGTAATAAAAATATAAAAAATGGAAACAAATACAAGCATAAAAAATGCTGTAAATGAACATTTAAATCATGGCTCATTTTGAGTAAATAATAGTATTAATATACTATAGCAAAACGCTATAATATATTAGAATAACGAACATCGATGTATTCGACTTGGGCATCTTAACACAAGTCTGAGTAAACTTTTGTGTAAAATCTTCTGTAAAATATTATAGTAAATCTTACTTAACTATTTTTATACCTAATAATCAGGCGTTAGTCATATGACAATCATACGGCCTGAATACAATAGACATGTTTAGACATAGTACTCCAGTGGGAAAGTCCCTGTGGTATGACATCATAGACTTCCTGTTTTCCGAGAATCCGAAAATGTTTTCTCTTTATTGAGCACGTTCAGGCATGTTATTTTGAACGCACTATTAATTTTCGCTAGATAGAGATTCATTACAGCGTGACGTCAATACATTCCACACTTCCCTAACAATTTTGAACTCTTGAGGTAAACACGAAATCTATTTTCAGATTCGCTGGTTGTTAGGGACGGACCATTAGATTATTGATATCGAGCAAGCTCTTCTATCGGAAAAAAAATATCGAGCAACACAATAATCAAGAAAAAAAAAATCGAGCAAGCACTAGCTGGTCTCATACGCATTTACAAATTAAATTAATAAAGGCAAAGAAATAAACCAGGGAAGAAGACTGGTTTCAGTTGTTATGAACAATTTCCACAGGAAACCCAATACAGATCTGAAGATCACACAGACTGGTTACCAGGAATCAGTCAACATATGTCAATTATCCAAGATGGCCGTAATCAAGACAGCAGATAAACTGATGGGACGATCGATCGCAAAAAGTCACATGCACTCATGAATCGAAACTTACCCTGTATTAACTGACTGTATATATTTCGGAAAGAAGTTATCTGGTAAACGATGAGTTCTCACTGGCCTAGTGGATATAGGGTTATAGGATCATGTGTACTGTACGCAATGTTGGCCGACGTATCGGTCGATGGTTGGCCGACATATCGGCCGACTGTCGACCGACCCGCGTGCGACTGCTGGTAGCGAATCGGTCAAGGGGTGGCCGACATGTCGGTCGACAGTCGGTCGTGTGTCGGCCGACACGTCGGTCGATTTTCCCCCTCCTGCTGTGTATGTTGCGGCAGATAGTGGATCGGTGGTATATCGGTAAGGTGTCGGTTATATGTCGGTGGGGTATCGGTGAGATGTTAAGTTATAATTAAACTATTCTGCCTACTGTTTTCACTCAAATAAACAGTGACTATTTTGGATTTTTTTTACCTGGAAGGTTTACTGTATTGAATATAATTCAGTCTAAGTATAGTAATATTCCTTTCTGTTGCGGTATAAAATGTTCCTTTATACAATTAAATCTCTCATAGTGACTGATGAAATTACTTCAAATGCAACGTTTAATATCTTAATTTGGGTTTTTTTAGTGTCTTTTATACATCCGCTCGCGCAAGATCGATTGCGTAAAACTATATAAATCGCTATATCGCACCGTTTTGGTCTGGAACAGGGTACCGATTTTTTTTAATCTGAAGGGGAGATTTCGCCTTGAATCTGGAATAGAGTAGCAACAATAGGGCCATTTATACTAGCTATTTATATTAGCTAAGCAGCGAACGATTCGTATAAATGGGTCAATTTAAACTGAAGTTCGCGACTAATACTGACACATGTATAGGCCGAGCTATCCCAATGAATTCGTCGATACTTAAACCCCGCGCCGGCTCCCAGTATTCAACATAAAATAACATTTGAAAATATTGGGGTCGCTACGATTTATTAATAAGCATCAAATTTTTACTGTAGGGCTCGGTTCTAATTCTAATCATATATACTCCGCGCACTCCAATCGCACTATAATGCAGAGGCGCATGGCTGGAAAATATATAAAGAGCTGCTAGTTTATGCTATCTTAAATTTACAAAAAGGTTAGCCTTGTACGAAAGCACTAATAGTTGTGGCCTCTACAACCTTTGAAGTACATATACGGTAGCTGAAAATATCACAGTCACCGTTACCTCGGCCGACTGTCGTAAAACTATCGATAGCTGTTGAGTGTCGGTGATCAATCGGACGACTGTCGGTGCATCATCAACCATGTCGGCCGACATACAGAATAGCCAAATCTCGGCCGAGTAGCGGTCGACTCTCGTCCGACCCTCGGCCGCCTATCGGCTGACCGTCGGTCGACATGTCGACCGATACGTCGGCCGACATTGCGTACAGCACACATGATCCGGGTTATAAACGTTGGCAGGTTTATACACAAGGCCCGGACACAAGGCTCTTCTGGTTTCACTTCTGCTGGTAATCTTAATGCAACAGTAACATTTTTGATCAAAAAATAGATCAAGTTGAAATATTTATATGAAATATAAATGGTAACGATAGGTTTTGGGTACCAGTTTGTGTTTCATCACTTCTGCTGATAGAGGGCTGATCTCTATGTGGTGATTTCTTGCTTTGACTGTCCCTTTCCCCCTTTTCTCTTAGCCCGTTTGTCAGCCACAGAATATCCATGCTTTGTTTTGGCATTTGCCATTAATTATGTGGCTTTCTTTAATTTCCAAGGCCCAACCTGGAATGCTACTTGAGCGAGCGGGAGTGCGTGCAATGTAAAAAAAACAGTCACGCTAAAAAAATATAGGGTTGTTGGTACAAAATATATTGCAGTCTTTTGTTCTACACGTGAACAGTCATTGTTTATTAACGCTAAGTACAATGGGATTAAGTACAATGGTCTCGCATGGTTAGTTTACAGATTAACGGAATAAATACCACCCGACTCCTGCTGTGACTATCATTAAAACAGCTAAATTAACTTCGTGAGAGGTTGATGAAGGCTTAGTTATAATCGGTTTATCTATGATAGGTTTAACAGCTGTATTTACTACTGGTTTAATTTCACGTTGATGTGGTAGTTTAACTTTTGAAGATCCCATATTATGTTTTATTCCTACCGGCTTCATTATCACGTTTAATGAATCATTAACTCCAAAGGTCATATCACTAGTTGCTTCTTGAACAGCTAGTTGATATCGTTGTACACTCTTTGATAATACTTGATCTAACATTGACTTGAGCACCTTATACGCAGTAAACAAAAGCCTCAACTGACCGATTTAATCTCCCCATTCCCGCTTTAGTCAATCCAATATCTTTACTCGGAACGAACCACGAATATTGTATACCTCCATGATCATCATTAGGATGAAATGAGGTTTCCTTGATTAACCTTACCACCCTCATCTGAGAATAATTCTCCATCTGGACTGGGATACATGTTTGCCTTAGTATCATATCCACGAATTACGTGAACATTTTCATAACCCTCACCAGAATAATAAAGAAATATATCACCCAGACCATGATTTCGTCCTCCTGGTAATTGCATAACTGTCACCACTTGGTGGCGCTAATAAGTTGAGCCTTCCCTGCTGCGCAATATTTATAGTGTTAAAACCTATTAGCTATTAAAACGTAACTGTACGAAGATGTAATACAATAAGGCCGCATTTCTGTCGGAAAATCTTAACGAAAGAAAGTCTTATAATTAAATGTAATTTGAAATCCAACATGATTTAACTAAGTTCCTTACTAAAACGAATTTCCAGTTTGGCTCCTGCCACGGATTTTGCCCTAAAACTGATATTGCAGCTCCTGGTTTCAGTAAGCCCGTTTTCCAGAGCGTGATTGAGTTATTCCGGAGTATAATCCCGAATCCGTCCTCAGAGACAACGAAGACTAGAGCCCGTAAAAAGGCCTTAAAACCAGCTAATAAATCTTCTTTTCTGTATTAAATGGCGCGATCTGATCGAACTAAGAAAAACGTGATCTTTCATTACTGATTTATTCGAGGCAAGATATGTAGAACGTCTTTGAAGGACTCTTTATTGATGAGAAAAAGACAGTGTCCATTCAACGGAAAAATAGCAAGGAAAAAACGCAATATTTCTTCGAAGGGCGCTTAATCTAAATTTCACTTTCCGAAGGGGGTGCTTAATCTTGGATGGGCGCTTATTCGAGTGAGAGCGCTGACGTTTATTGGACGCGCAATTGTGAAATACCGTACTGATGGGCGTTGAAAAGTCAGGGGGAAAATAATGTTTTCAAGGTCAGGCAAAAGTCGGGGAATTTTAAATATGGTCAGGGAAATTCTAAATTGTTCGTTAAAGTCTGAATTTTATTTTTAGGATGACACGACGGCCCCTCATGCCTCAAAGTATCTGTGAGGGAAGGCTAAGGTTTTGATAATGACTTTTATTTTGGACGAGGAAATGTCGAACAGCCTTATTATGGTCAGTGAAAATTGTTTTCTGGGGCAGTCAAAAGTCAGGAAAAATTGTTTTCCTGATTGGTGGCAACCATGCCGATAAAATAAAAGTAATCAACAAGAACAATTATAACGTTTTCCACAGTCTGGGCTGTATTGCTGCACTTTTAAACGTTTTTACGGCAAGAGACATTTTGATACATTATGCACCAAACAGTCTTTATATTCGTTTTGGGGTACGGGCCGGGGTGGGCGCTTAATCAAGAGAGAGAGCTTATTCGAGGAAATACCGTATCATACATGGATGAGAAGAAAAAACTGCGCTTTTAACTATATCTGTTTTTGTTATACTGTAGGGTATTTTATCTTTCGATGCCGATGAGGATCACAAACTAGCTTGACTACCCGGGTCCATACTGCGTCAAATTCCCGTGCATGCGTCTCAGTACTAGCGATGGGTGCACGCATGTGCAAATTTCCCCCGCAAACATTTTAAGAAACCAAGACAGTCAGCAAACTGTGCGATGCTGCTCTCTATATGTTCACTAAGACTAAATATTAACATGCGACTTAAAATACTAGAGGCAATTCCTAATTTATAAGCAGCTTAAGACACAGGCAAGTCAATGCCCCAGTGCGATTCTGCTATCTTTGCACACTAAGACTAAATAAAACATGTGACTTAAAATACTAGAGGCCCTTCCTAATTTATAAGCAACTTAAGACACAGGCAAGTCAATGAAATTTCTCGGTCCATTTGGTAGTGGTGGTTACGATCCTGGTATAGGATGGAGTGGCCAACAGACATTACTGTTCTCTCTGATGGCCGTACAGTGATGGTGATAGAACTTTGGCAATAATTGTGTTATTGTATCGAATTAGGGTAGAAATGAATGCACTGCACTCGACTCTTTAATATCTACCAACAGACATTACCAGATGTTCTCTCTGATGGCCGTACTGTGATATGATGGTGACAGTGAGACCATGGCAACAATTGTGTTGGGTAGAACTGAATGCATTGCACTCGACTCTTTATCTACCAACAGACACTACTGTTCTCTCTGATGGCCGTACTGTGATGGTGACAGACCATGGCAACAATTGTGTTACTGGGTGGAGTTAGCGTACAACTAAATGCACTGCACTCGACTTCTTATCTACCAACAGACACTACAGTTCTCTCTGATGGCCGTACTGTGATGGTGACAGACCATGGCAACAATTGTGTTACTGGGTGGAGTTAGCGTACAACTGAATGCACTGCACTCGACTTCTTATCTACCAACAGACCCTACTGTTCTCTCTGATGGCCGTACTGTGATCGTGACAGACCATGGCAACAATTGTGTTACTGGGTGGAGTTAGCGTACAACTGAATGCACTGCACTCGACTTCTTATCTACCAACAGACACTACTGTTCTCTCTGATGGCCGTACTGTGATGGTGACAGACCATGGCAACAATTGTGTTATTGTGTGGAGTTCGGGTACAACTGAATGCACTGCACTCGACTTCTTATCTACCAACAGATACTACTGTTCTCTCTGATGGCCGTACTGTGATGGTGACAGACCATGTATGGCAACAATTGTGTTATTGTGTGGAGTTAGGGTAGAACTGGATGCACTGCACTTGACTCTTCATCTACCAACAGACAATACTGTTCTCTCTGGTGGCCGTACTATCATGGTAACAGAGCATGACACAATAAATTATTGTGTTACTGTGTGGAGTTAGCGTTAAACTAAATGCACTGCACCTCCATCGACTCTTTATCTACCAACAGACATTACTGTTCTCTCTGATGGCCGTACCGTGTGATTGTGACGGCAACAATTGTGTACTGTGTGGAGTTATGGTCACTGAGAACTGAATGTACTGCACTCGACTCTAACAGTGGTGCCGAATGGTAAATCCGCGAGACTTTGCGAGACTTGCGTTTTCAAAATCCGAGCACGAGACTCTTGTTATTGTAGTTATTATGACAAACACCCAGTACGGTGTTCATCACTCCAGGTGAGGAATTCACCATTCAACCAATTACCTGTCGTTCGCGTACCTTAAACACATGCAGAGGTCGCCAAAACACCGTATAGCTCCAATAAAAGCTAATACAAAGTGTAAAAATCAGGACAATTCGAGACCCTCTCCAAATAAAAATTTGAGACTCCGAAACCCTCTCCAAAAAAAATCAGAGACGGTTAAAGTAAAGAAAAATCGAGACTCCGAGACCCGATCTATAAAATGCGAGATTTCGAGACTTTACCGACTTTTTGCGAGGCCTTTGTTTTTCTTGACACCATTCGCCACCCCTTCTATCTGAGTATAACATTTGCATATATATATATCACAAAAACATTGTTCTTAGTTTTATTTTCGCACCAATTAAACTATTATTCATTTCGCTAAACTCGCGCGTTAGTTTTGAATGTTTTTTGGCAAGTTAATTTTCTGGATGAAACTGTTTGAATTCTACTTTGTCTTTATTTGAGTATATTTTAACATCTTTTTTATTCTTGAGGAAAAGAAAACAAATTATTAAATCAGTTTCACGTTTATAAACCGTGATTTTACTGATTTTCACTAGCAGTGAGAGTTTCATTTATTTATCAATTTATTCCATGGATTTTATTCTCGCTATATATTGTCAACAGTTCTTCTAAGAACTTACTCTGCAGTTTATCAAAATAAGGATATAGTTTAACTTATGCTGAGTTCAATCAAAGTTTCTTTACAAATGTGAATGAAGAGAACAGAATAGATGAATTTACTTACACAAAAATCTTTGCAGTGTACGAATATCAAACAATAATCATTGTGTAGATATCAAATGAATCCTTTACTAAATGTTACTACACATACCTTTAATTCAGTAGCTTTGACTTCTTGTGTTTTATTAAGGATTCTTGTCACAGCCCAGAAAATGATTCACTCTGTATACTGTTGTTTTTGTGAACGAATTTCCCATTTTTTTTCATACTTTTTTTTCCACCAAGCTCGAGCTCTGGTACTGAACCGTTATTTTGAGATGAAACTGCATGACCGTGAGATAATATGTCATTATATTGCCTTTTTCAACTGGAATCTTGTTTATCGTCAACTCGTGTTCGTATGCCGTTAGGGAAGGTGATATAGGTCGTTGCTCTCTAGTATAGATTTGTGTGTATATTTATCTCAGTTGTAGTTTAGTGAGAGTTCAGTGTGTGTAGTTCAGTTATGTGTCAGTGTATATATTTACAGAGATGCCAACCCCTGGAGTTCTAAAAGCGGGAGATCACTGCTTCGTATGGATTTGTCTGATTTGTAATGATCGCGCGTTCACGAGTCATGACCAAAAAGGACAGCCAAGGCAAAAAGTATTTTCTTTATTTATTTAAGTCTCATTTGCGGAAAAGCGGGAGATGAGGCTAAAAGTCTCCCGCCAAAAGCGGGCCGGAGAGTTGGCATCTCTGTATTTATTGATGATTATTGATACAGTGATGTCATGGTCATAAAATATAGCTCCATTAAAGATGAATTTATTTAGTAATTGTTATATGGGAAATTATAGTTAAGTTGTTGATTTATTATTTATTTTCGAGAAATACTTTCCAGCTTTCTTAACACTATTTACATTTTCTGAAATCGCTGCATTTCATCGAACACTTGAACCTTGAGGGATATTATTGCCTTTGTCTACTGTGATTCCATTCCGCATGTTATGTTTATTATCTATTTTCTAATTTATAATTTTTATGTAGCTGTTCTACAAACACCAACACTGCAAACAAAGTGTTATGATTACAGCTTTAATTTCAATATCAGAGCAAATATGTACTTTTTACAAATATTGGCTTCAAATATTACAAAACTCTTGCAAAACAGTCATTTACTATAGCACATGGTGCAGGTACGTACACAGCGGCAAAACGTCATGCACATGCGTATTTGCTATTTCTTGTCGGCGCGCGGCCGCCCCCAGTTTCCCGCGAAAACTGAAATGAAACAACAGGCAAATGCCGTGATTTTAAAATTTCTGCTTAAAAGTATCCATTTGTGAACTGTTTTGTCAAAAAATAAGAAAACTACTTAAAAGCTAAGCCTAAGACTTTAACAGGTTGAAGTTTTCTTAATTTGTGATTCACTGTGAGTTTACTAAGTTATAAAATTATTTACTAAAAAAGTTGAAACCCTCGGTAATTTGTATTTGATAGCAGAGCCTTCGTTATTTTGGCCAGCGGAGCAAACCGTTTTGCCGCGGTGCACACAGCGGTCAAACGTCTGCGCGGTGGGCGGCCGCGCGAATTTTCCGCGCAAAATTTACCTTAAAACATATTACAGTGAACTTCTACCCCCAAAAGTTAAGAAAAATACGTGAAAGTTAAGCTTTGTATTTTCACAGTCGACGGGAAATTGACCAAACTTCAAACTGTGAGTTTACCAAACTTTTTCGTAATTTACCAAAAGAGTTCTCAAGGTTTGAAAACGAGTGTGTGAGCAGTGACGGACGCCGGCTCGCTTTGAATATGTTGTTGTTGCAAGATTTTTGACGCATGCGCAGACGTTTGACCGCTGTGTGGCCGCGGTGTGGGTGCAGGTACGTGCACAGCGGCAAAACGGCACGCACATGCGCTTTTGATGAGCCCGGCCAGCGCGCACGTCTCCCCAGTCTCCCGCGGAGACTAAACGAAAACAGAGGCAATAGGCCCTTTGCAGGTAAACAGTCACATGCTGATATAATACTTCATTAACGAATGAATTGAGCTCGTGATCCCCATGGGAAAGACGTTTCCATGGATGCTGGAGAGCAAGCTATCTTTAAAATCGCTGTTTTTGAAAGATCGACAATCGATTGGAGGTGGAAAATAGCATTTTAATACAGATAAGTTTTGCTAATATCAATACCGATCTTGTACAAGGCATTTAAATAAATGAAGTGAGATATTTTTTGCTCTCCAGTACAACCACGTGATGTGTTAGCTGCAAAGGGCCTATAGCCCCTTTCAGCTTGCCTGTTTGTTGCCCCATTTCAGACCATGTGATAGTTCTCCTGAGGATTCACTACTTTGTTTTCCAAATATAGAAATTGATACATTTCCTCTTGGGATACTGAAAAACCAAAACGCATTACTCAAGGGAAAAGTCACGTGGTCTGAGATGGGACAAGCTGAAACGGTCTATTACCCCTGTTTCTAATTTTAGGTAAGAATGTGCAATGTTTCGCAAAAAAAGCAACAAAACTACTTAAAAGCTAAGTATAAGAATTTAAGAGGTTGAAGTTTCTTAATTTGTGATTCACTTAGAGAACGGACGCGAGTGATTTATGGGATTCAGAGTCCCGAGCATTAGATAGAAAGCCAGTATGGCGCAGCCCGAGTGGCCTTCCATCAATGCGAGGGACTCTAAATTCCATAACTCACCCGCGTTCATTGTCTAACCGGTTTAGAACATGGTCACACCCACAAAGGAATGCTTAAACAATTGCACAGCATTGTTTCCGAAAACAAATGCTAATGATCAACGAGTCGTCTGTCAAAAGGATTTATTCACAGGGTGTGCCCCAACTGTTTTTGGGCCTTCTTTGATGTTCATATTTAAAATTTATATGTATTGAAGCAAGGCACACATTACTTCACTGAATTGAAGGGATTTTAGGGGGTGGGGGATAAAATATGGCACTGCGCAGGGACAGAATGAATGGAATATTTTTTTAGGTGGGCCGGAAACGTTATTTTTCCAGCGATACTCATATGAACTGACGAACCTGGCGCACATGTGGATGACAATAATCATAGCAAATATTCAAACATTACTAACAAACTGTGCATAGATGTAGTCGAAAAGGAAATGTTTGTAGCCAATTAACAGCCACCAATCGAGTGATAACTCCATAGATGAGCGCGCAGCACCATGACATAGCCCCTTTAAAGATCCTTCCCCTCCGACCGAAGGAGGATTCAGACCTACTCTAACATCCTTCCCCTCCCACCGAAGGAGGATACAGACCTACTCTAACATCCTTCCCCTCCCACCGAAGGAGGATTTAGACCTACTCTAACATCCTTCCCCTCCCACCGAAGTAAGATACAGACCTAATCTAACATCCTTCCCCTCCCACCGAAGGAGGATACAGACCTACTCTAACATCCTTTCCCTCCCACCGAAGGAGGATCGATGCAGACCTACTCTAACATCCTTCCCGTCCCACCGAAGGAGGATACAGACCTACTCTAACATCCTTCCCCTCCCACCGAAGGAGGATTCACACCTACTCTAACATCCTTCCCCTCCCACCAAAGGTGGATTCAGCCCTACTCTAGCTCCCTTCCCCTCCAACCGAAGGAGGATTCAGACCTACTCTAACACAAACGGCGATTCTCAAGTCCCATATTTTACAATTATCAGTGCGTTAAAGCCAAAGTGTGTGGACAGCAAGGTATCACAGCATCACATTGCCCTTTAAGTAGCTAAAAAAGGGAGTTACGGAACAGAAAAGGGAAATTTAATAAATCGAAAATTCCTGGCAACAGTTGGAAAATCGCCCTCCTTTATTTTTTGTTCAGAGATAGGCAATAGAAAGTACCGTAAACATGGCGGGATTTTTTTTGTTCATAAACCGTTTTTACTTCGAGAAAGAAAAATTAAACCTTCCGGCCGTCACGTGCCTGAAACAGCTCGACATAATGTCTAGGATCAATAAGAGTACTGACAACAGAAAAATGTATGCGATTTTTTTACAACAACAGAACACCTAGCTTCAAACGAAGGCGTAATAAAATGCTTTCGAGTCGAAAAGTCCCAAAAGTCAAAACACTTCTTGCCCGACCGGGAATTGGCTTCGCTCTAAAAACGCCATGCATATAGATATCCTGTCATTGATGAAATGCTTGTTAAATCCTATTTTTTTTATCCAAAAGTTCTTGTTTTCTGAGAACTACTGTTGTCACAAAGTCTGAACCACAAATATACTTCCTCCACTCGAGAGAGAACTCAAATTGTGACAAACAAATCATAAATTCTTGCTTAGTTTCGATGAGAAGTTAACACAGCAATTTGAATTCATAAACCTCGTGAAAGCACTTTGAAACGCTACCACTGCTTGCGAGTGACATCATTTTCAGTGTTAGCACTCTTATTGAACATGGCCGACAGCCTATTGTTGTAAAGTACTGCGTGTCGACTGAATACGGTCTTTCTAATCCCGCGAAGATGCTTATCTCACCTATTGATTGAAAGCTCGTTAGCCAATGGGAATTTTCCGTCCGCCGGCGGACAAAAAATGGAATAAGACAATGGCGAGACTGCAGGCGCTCCTTTCCCATTCCTACTTTCTCCGCTACGCAGGCTATAGATAGAAGGTGTCTAAGATTTAGGATTCGTTTCAAAAATCGGCCCTTAGACTACATTTACACTAGAGGGAAAAGTATCGGATTCATATTGTTCTCTATTCCCAGGAAAACGTCGAAGAAGATAAATCCGGACACTTTTTCCTCTAGTGTAATTGTATTCTTAGTGTTTCCCGGCTGTTGCAAACAACAATGCACAAAACTCTTCCACTCACGGCACCAACTCCTTCAGTTTTGTACACACTTCGTGAGTAAAGTAGCTTGCTTGTCTTGCCAGATGAACTCCATTAATTCTCATCTCAAAGGTTGTTGCACCAGCCGCAGTTGTCGCAACTTGTACATGTAGCTCTATCATGTGATCGCTGTTCATGACAAAATAACAGGTATTAACTGGTGATCTCACGAATCAAAACTAGGTTCTTGACATATCCCCTTATCCTCTCACCTTAGCCCCTTTTTCTAGGTACTCAAGATCGAGTTTTATTTGTATTCTTTGCGTGCTTAAATAATTGTTGTTACATAAAGATTGTTTTGTGACTAGGGAAAATGTAAAAGTTAATTCCTGCAAAAGTTCCCTCGAAATAACCTCTTTACTCACCCGCCTTTGCTCTCAGTGTCATCTTCATCGCTGTTGCTCTCAGTATCATCTTCATCACTTGTAGACATATCGTTGACAACCTTCAGCCATCGGACAGCTGCCTTGTTCTTCTCCAGGAAGACACACGTCTCCGTCATGCGGCCAGGAACAGGTTTCAGTACCAATCGTCCCTGAACGTCTACAGCTAAAGACTCGTTGTGTTTGTTAAAGTTGACAAGATCTGCCGCCACCTTCATCCAGCTCATCTCTGGATTGTATCCCGGCTGGTTTATTAACAGAAACTCAAAGGCGGCTTTCCTGTTTACTGGAAATGTCTTCCACTTAAACTGATTCTTTATCTGGTTTTTCAATTTGTTTTCGATGTCCTTTTTGTCTGTCATCAGGATCGGAAAATAGTAGTTTCCACCCTTCACGCCCTTGTGTCCCAGGCGCTGTCCCGTCTTGACTATTGACCTGTCTAAACAGTTTCTTGCTTCTGTCATAACGTCAATGAAATTCTCCTTAACCGGCTCGTTTCTGTACAGACGGCTTTCCAGTCCTACGCTTTTTGTAGCAAGACTCTGTAGATCATCGTCAGTGTTCTGTATGACTGTTTGTACTGCGGCTTGTAAGAGCAGTAGTCGAAGCTGGACATCATACGGGCCTTCTTCTGGCAACAGCAACACCTTTATTGGGTCCAATCCACTAACAACTTCAACAAGTGCTAAATGTTTGTAAAACTGATCTTGGCTGCCTGCATCCATCTCTGACTTCTGCAGCATTCCACAAAGTTCTTCCGAAGCAAGAAGAGAACCACGTTCGGCAGCTAGCGTGAAATAATTGACTGCCTCGTGTAGTCTGCCTTCACTTTGTGATTCCTTACCTTTAGCGATTTGAAGCCATTGTTCAAGTTTCCTCTTCTCGTCAGCTGTTACGTTATTCATCAGAGACTCCGCGTCTTCCCACTGCTTGCTTTTAATGTACAACCTGACGAGACACCTGCTCACTGATGGATCTCCCAACTTGAGTTGTAAAGCCTTTTTGTACTTTGCAATCGCATCTTCAACCTTGTCCTCGGAATCGTCAAGCCATCCAAGCGTCTCATAGCCTTTGAATTTCTCTCTTTCGTCGCTTTCTTGGATCTTCTCATTGGCTAGCTCTCTTAGAGGATCTTTAGTGAATTTGCTGTCTTGATTTGGGTTGTACTCCAGAGATTGTTTAAGGTGATAAAATGAGAGAGCCTTGCCGTGGTCCTTTAGAAAAGCTCCAAACCTTTGATGAAAACGAGCTTTGAGGATATTGTCCACTTGGTCTTTTTTGTCTACCTCTATGGAAATTTCATTGAAAACCATTTCTGCCTTTCTTAGCATCAACTCTTCTTTGACCTCTTTGTACTTCTTAACGTAAAGTTCAACAAGTTCCAATGCTGGTATTATGTATGCTTTATTTGTGTTCCAACTCTCTCGAAAGCATTTTTCAGCTTTGTTATAATAGCTGACTTTTTCTTCACTTGTCAAACCGTACTTAAGGTTACTTTTCCTGAGGCATAATCTACCCTGAATTTCTAACGTCCTATAAGAATCAGGCTGATTTTGAAGAATTTTATTCAAAATCTCTTCAGCCTTATTCAAGACCTCTATTTTCCAACCAGACGTATCAATAAAATATTCAGCAGCAGTCCTCAAGACCGCGTAGTTATTTTTGCCTATTTCCATGGCCTCTTCGGCAAATCGTTTACTACTCTTGCCATAATCCTGTTTGATCTTATTAAGAAATCTCGCATACTGGATCAAAGCTTGTGCGTGAATAGTAGCATAATATTGGGAGGACTTTTGGTCTGTGGCAATGATTTCTTCCCATAACTTTGTTATTTCTCCTACCTCGGTTTTTTTATTTCCCCCATGGGTGGTTATTATGTGACGATACAAACGCTGGTAAACAAGTGCCTTAGTGAATTTGAATGGAACACTGTCTGGCCTTCCTTCGAGGGCTTTGTTGATACAACGATACGCTTCTTTGTAACCGCTCTCGGTAAAACCACTCAAAGCGATCGAAAATGCTTTCTCGGCCATCACTTCTGGGATAACTTCTGGATTTCTTTCGTTTAGTATTCTTCTCACCTCCCTTATGCGTTCTTCAACGGCTGTCTCTAGTCTTTCGCTGGAAGCGTTCGAATTCTCTTCGAATGATAGCCAAGCCAAATTTGCATTCGTTACGATTTTCTCATCATCTGTAGTAGCGTCGTCGAGGGCAGTCTGTAAATGTGTTTTGGCTGCTTCAAAATCCCTCTCTTTGGTCTTGTAATATCCCATAAGGCTGTGGGACTTCACTTCAGATCCTTCAATCGCCTCTTCAATGTGCAACTGGAGCTCCTCTATATTGTTCGTCAGATTAAAACCTTCCTTGTACCGTGATATAATATCCCAAGTGAAATGGCACGGAAGCTCGCTGAGTTTCCTTTCAGTCTCTTTAACTCCATCTCTTGGTGGTTCGCGTCGAGTAAAAATGTAGCTTCTAGTCACAGACATGCTGAATTTCTTAATGCCTAAAAGAAGAGCTTGTGATTAATTGGATGTATCATGTTATCTATAAACAGTTCTACAGCATGAAAGTCAAAGTCAGCCTCAATGATTGCATTCCAGCACGGACAATACTATATTCGGATAGTCAGGAAATGGTATCAGTGCTCATGCATAACATTGACCCTTTTACAATATACTCACGTTGTAGACAAACATCAAATTTCTAAGTAATATATAGCATTGCAATTCCCGGAAGTTTTCCATGTACACTGCACTGAAATTATAGACGGCATTGTTTTGCAAAAAAGTGACCAGGGGTCAGCTTTAAAGGTTTTGACCAACTGGTTCTGTGAGGTCTAGGAAGATGAGTAAAAGGGTTGGTGTATGGCTAGTAAATCAGTAAAACTTCAACTAATTATAAACTGAGTTGAACTTCAGACGGCTTCCTCGTAATTGCTGAATTGCTGCGCAGCGAGCGCACAGGAAACCCAGGCCTAATTTGTGTGTTGAAAAATATAAGGCTTTGTATGGGAATTTATAATTTGTGAAATAGCTCAGTAAATATTTCAATAAAGTAAATATAACTTGCCTGTATAGTAGTTGATTTCCTACTTGTTCTCAGGTGACGATTTCAAGCGATTTCGACGAATTTTAAGCCTCTCGTTCTCCTTCACCTCTTCTCGGAACTCGTCGAAATCGCGTATAGCTGCGCAGCGAGCGAAGCAGCAGTTAATATTCTGTACGGTAGGAATTTCGACCACAATGCCTTGCGAGAAGAGGTTTTTTCCCCTCCCTACTGGGTAATATTTTTGCAGCCAATGTTTCAATAAGTGGGCTCCGCGTAACGGCGTTGATCGACGATTAATAACATGTATAAATATATGTTTTGGGCTTTTGTATTCTCCATCATTTTGATAAGCTTCCTTCTTCAGGAAATGTGCTGGTACAATTACAATTTTCACTGGGGAGGGGAGAGTAATTCGTTGTCAGGTTATTGGGTGCGTAATCCGACCACGATACTTTGCGGGTGATGATAAGCTTGAAGATATCTCTTCCTTTCGCCAAAAGTTTCTGGTCGAAGACGTTCTGGTAAGTGACATAACTAATGATTTTCAGTATTTTTTCTACTCACATTACCCCAGTGGTCAGTGGACATCCCTTAGGTTTTGGAAAGAACTATTTCTTATGTCTTAATAGGATCGAGATTGTAAAGAAATCACGGGGAATTTTATTTGGCCGAATGAGGTCGTACAAGCCGTGGCGTGCACATTTGTTGTCAACTTTCGCTTTCATTTCAGTCACTATTTCTGAAATTATGCTGGGATGGTGGCCGGAAGTGGGAATTGAATTACTCAGACATCCCTTGGCGTCATTTGACGTCCGTAGGAAAGAAGAAGCAGGCGCACGGCACCGGAATCGAACCCAGAACGTTGGGTTGCAAGGCCCGTGCTCTACCAACTGAGCTAACGTGAACTTTACACAATTGCATCATCGCGCAGAATGGTATTGTTTCCGGCGACATGTACTTACGGCTGTTAGATTTAAGCGAGGTCGGCATAATTACGAATAATAAAGTTAATTATTCAATAAGACGATTGTGATTGGCTATTGATAATCGGTGTGGGAATACCCTACTCCCACATCACATTAAGCACATGTCAATCACTGTCGTTCGCTCTCCGTTATGGGAGTAATGAAATCCCTACGCTCGTTAAGGAGACGTCATTATCTCTAATCCGTTGGTAATTATCCTAATCGTGTTATATCGATAGATGAAAAATGTCACAAACTTTGAGAAGCACATACCCGTGAAAATGAAGTCCGCACTCTAGAAAAGTGTGCTGAGACGCTTGACTGAGTTTGTTTTAAAGGCTACGCTAGTTTTCAATTTCAGTAATTTTGAGATCGAAGAAATAGTGCCTCCTTTACTTCACACTTCGAATCGATACAGCAACTTCGTAGTTTGACTTCTGAGCCGATAAAGATGACAATGGTTTCATTTTTTAAGACTTCGACTTGTTGAGCAGACAGAAACGTTAACACGAGAAATGTCTCTTTTTAAAATCATCCATTTCTTTATTTATTTTTGACGCGCTTTCGCTTTTGACGCTGTTCTTTGAGTTTTTTCTTGTTTGAACTCGCCAGCATTTTTAGATGAAAATGATTCTGCTGCACACACTTTGTCGGTTCTGAGCACAGTTCTGAGTAAAGACATCAGCTAGATTCTTTGTTTGTTGACTTCTACTGCACACAGAAACACGAGAAATATCTCATTTTAAAGCTGAAGGATTAAAACATCTGCTTAAACATTTGTTTATGATGCGAGAGCACTTTTTACGTTGTTCTGTTAGTTTTTCATGTCGGGTCTGAAAGCGTTTTGGTTTGAAATCAAAACGGCAGTGCCGCTAATCTTTCACACTTTGCCGGTTCTGAGTAAAGACATCAGCTAGATTCTTTATTTTTGTTTGTTGACTTCTACTGCACAGAAATACACGAGAACGGTCTCATTTTAAAGCTGAAGGATTAAATCATCTGCTTAATCATTTGTTTATGACGCGAGAGCACTTTTTACGTTGTTCTGTTAGTTTTTCATGTCGGGTCTGAAAGCGTTGCCCAAAATTCCGATCGAATGCTTTGACGAATATCGCCATTCGTGGAGGTTCGCACTTTCTTCACCAAATGATCCACTCTGCATTTCACTGCGTTTACAACGCGGGTACAGCAAGAAGAAGTTAGATGAAATCCATGGCTTCCCGTATTCTCTTGGATGATGTCGATCATTTTTGCCGAGTTGAATTTGAGGGCTCGCCACTCCCAAAGAGTCTCCCCGTTGATTTGTAGATAAACTAACGGATTGCTGTCATAAACCCGCGGCGTAGATATGTGAATGATTCCTGGATTGATCGGGCGTTCTATGAGCTCTGAAAAGAACTCCCGATCACTGTGTTGGATTTCTTGTTCGGAAGACATTGAATAGTTATCCCTAGCCGTTCGGTTAAATGAAATGAATGACAAGCTTCGCGCTGGACCCTTTAAGGTGGCCCGCGGCTATTTATTTTGGCAACGGGGGTCTTTTTAAATTGCGTTTTTGAACAGCTAAACATTATCCGATTTCCGAGATTTTTTGAACTTTTAATAAAGAATCCTCGAATGTTATAAAAAGTACAATTAGAAAGTGATTAACAGAGAATTGCTGAAGATATAAGCGATTTTCGAAAACGTTGTTTTTTAGGAAAGAGCGTATATTTCAAAACCCAAAAGATGGATTTGTTCCATTTTACTTTCAACGAGTGCCCAACCTCCAAGGTCTGTGACAGGCAAGTTTCAGGTTAATCGGCACCATACAAGTTTCTCAGTAAACGGCTGATCAATTTTAACCTTAAAATGTTATGCTCAGGCATCTGGTTCAACTGCCGGAGAAATATTACAGTAATAATTAAATCGTACATACCATATGGAAGTTCAATACCACTTGAAACTTCTGTGCCAAAGTCAAGAAGATCGGAAAACTACAACTAACGTTATGCGGCGAACGAAGTAAGGTAGGTTATTGCTGAATATTTGCGAAAGTCGAGAAATTTGTATTCTTTCGGCATAAAAAAAATCACTAGTTTGTTTTTCTTAAGTTTCTAATATGACTTACGGTAGCATATTTTAAAGTACCTTACCGAGTTTCAGCGCGCTTTGACCATACGCGTTTGAGAAATAAAGGCTGTAAACTTCAGCTTGTGTGAGACTTCTAAAATCTAAATGCTTGGAAAACCCCTCATGTTCGCTAATTTATTCAATGGGTTTGTTTTGAATTTCCGCACGGGTTCTGCCACTTGGGAATCGCGAGGCAAGGAATAATTAAAATTAATGTTGAAATTAAAATGAGGATTAATTTTGCAAGTTTGTAATAATAGTCCAGGCTGAGTAATGTTTTGGTGCCAAGGAGTATCAGAGCCGGTATCAAAAGCATAATACTGCTTTTTATTCATCTTTTTTTTCTCTTTTTTAACTTTTATTTTGAATAACTGTCCCTTATTTAAAACGAACACTATTTTGCCAGGATTTGCGTGTTAGTTGTCACACTTGCATGGGTTACTGCACACAGTCGCATGAATACAATGTAATCCTCATTTTAATTTCAACATTAATTTTAATTATTCCTTGCCTCGCGATTCCCAAGTGGCAGAACCCGTGCGGAAATTCAAAACAAACCCATTGAATAAATTAGCTAACATGAGGGGTTTTCCAAGCATTTAGATTTTAGAAGTCTCACACAAGCTGAAGTTTACAGCCTTTATTTCTCAAAAGCGTATGGTCAAAGCGCGCTGAAACTCGGTAAGGTACTTTAAAATATGCTACCGTAAGTCATATTAGAAACTTAAGAAAAACAAACTAGTGATTTTTTTTATGCCGAAAGAATACGAATTTCTCGACTTTCGCAAATATTCAGCAATAACCTATCTTACTTCGTTCGCCGCATAACGTTAGTTGCAGTTTTCCGATCTTCTTGACTTTGGCACAGAAGTTTCAAGTGGTATTGAACTTCCATATGGTATGTACGATTTAATTATTACTGTAATATTTCTCCGGCAGTTGAACCAGATGCCTGAGCACAACATTTTAAGGTTAAAATTGATCAGCCGTTTGCTGAGAAACTTGTATGGTGCCGATTAACCTGATACTTGCCTGTCACAGACCTTGGAGGTTGTGCACTCGTTGAAAGTAAAATGGAACAAATCCATCTTTTGGATTTTGAAATATACGCTCTTTCCTAAAAAACAACGTTTTCGAAAATCGCTTATATCTTCAGCAATTCTCTGTTAATCACTTTCTAATTGTACTTTTTATAACATTCGAGGATTCTTTATTAAAAGTTCAAAAAATCTCGGAAATCGGATAATGTTTAGCTGTTCAAAAACGCAATTTAAAAAGACCCCCGTTGCCAAAATAAATAGCCGCGGGCCACCTTAAGATCACCGCTATGGTTCGCGTTTCATTTCAGATTTTCACACTTTTACGGATTTCAGAGCTGTATTGTGTCAATTTCAATGGTTAATTAGGTGGCGTATGTGCTATTGTTCATGGGGGAGGAGCTTAGAAGTCCAGTGAGGCCCCGCGGGAATGTTCAAAATCCAAATTTAGCAAGCGAATCTGAGTTGCCAACATATCTCCTAGAAATGTTGATTTCGATAATACTAATAGCCGTCGGATTCGTACAAGAAAACGGCTGCGAGTTAGTAATATATCAAACTAACTTTTCCATACGAAACCTAATAAATAAAAGTATTATTGAACGTGAAAATTGACTCCAAAGTGAATCAAGCGTCATTTTCCACTGTAAAAACTTCAAAAATATCCCAAATTAAAGTCAAAACCGATAATACTTGCACTCGCTCGAATAAGTTGATTGAGGGTGGAAACTGTTTATTGATATCTCTTCTACAAAAGCCAGTGGAAACCTAAACTTTAAAATAGACAGTTTTTCAATAAATGAGTAAAATCATAACCTACTTCGTGCGTTTGAGTACATTTTCTCTATTGTTTGGCTTACTATTCATTGCGTAGCTTTTGAATTTAGCGCTGCTTGCTCTGAGAAATGTCCCGGATGTGTCGCGGCATTCTAGGCGATGTGGACAAATCACACATTCTTATATCTGACCTATTGTTATTCTAATTAAGACCCACGACATTTTGGCAAGCACTGGGAACTCGATAGAGCCGGATCCGTCTCGGCGGCCTTTCGGCCCCCTCGTCGGGTAGGCACAGTGACTAGAAGCTACGTAGATGAGAAAAAATACATTTTGGCAAGCACTGGGGAACTCGAGCCGGTTCCGACTCGGGGACCTATTTCAAGTTATTATATATTGAAACAGTTTGATTTTGTAAATGAACAGTGAAGTGACCCATTTCTAAATATTGAACAAATTCTGAAATAAATTTAAAAAAAATTCTACTTTTCGCGTATAACAGTGTTTGACTGGGATTAACGGAGCGTATAATCTAGCTTTTCGATAAATATACTGTAATAAAAATGAATACAACTTACTTTGTGTCTATAAGCTGTGTCTGTGCGTCGTTTCAGCGAATTTCGGCGAATTTTAAATCCCTTACTCTACATACTAAAGAAGAAACCAACGTACAGACACAGCCAAGACACAGCTTATAGACACAAGGTAAGTTTTATTCATTTTTATTACAGTATATTTATCGAAAAGCTAGATTTGACATGATAAGAGTACTTGGATTTAAAAAAAAATATTGGTTTGCCGGTGGTGCGGAAACTAAACACGAGCAATAGCTATAACTCTAGTTTCTGTCAAAACTCTAACCATCTTGAAGCTACATTAACTAATTTAAAGGGACACTATGAAGCCAAAAATGATAAACTTCCTCATGACGAAATGCAAAAAATGACCGATCGGATTAGCAGAATGTTTTCCAAATGTACTGGAGAAAATGAGACCATTTTGACTAAAGATGGCAAAGATTCGAGTGGATGAAAAATACAACTTTTAAAGGGGCTATGTCACAGTATTGCGCATGTCTGAAATTTGATGTTACATTGGTGTTTTATTGGCTAAAACGGTTAAAAAGCTCTTCCAGGACCTCATGGGGCTGTGTCACGGTAATAGGCTTCGCGTTCCGGGCCGGAATCGAAACAGCTATTTCCACCGATATTGATATGAACTACCGAATCTCTAGGCCATGTGGGATACTTAAAATCAAAGCAAATATGCAAAAATGACCAACAAACAGTGTATATGAACAGTCTCCAGGGAAAATATTGAAAATCCTTTCAATCAACCATTGAAGAAGGGAAGTTTAACTGTTTCTATTCAATTTTAGCCACCAACCGAGCGATTACTCGATACATGCGCAGTACCATGACATAGCCCCTTTAAATTGTACGATTATGTAATCTTTTCCACGAAAATAAGACCTGCGCCCAAAACTGATGACAATTCTTGGTTTGCAATCAACTCTTGAGATTCAAAAGACAAAAACACGACGGTCATGTTGGAGGAACTAACAATAGAAGATAATGAAGAATCTAGTATCTAAAAATAACTTTGTTCCGGCCTGCAACAAAACTCGCCGTGACATAGCCCCTTTAAGAGAGATTGACAGCATCTTTAAATCGGTTCACTGCAATTGAGTTTCAAGTTTCTAGTATAAGCTTTTGTAATCCACTTCAAATCTTTGCAATCCTTCCATCAAAAACGTTTAAAAAGCATATCTGGACATTTGCAAGGCATTTCTCTTGATCACGCCCAAGATCATGTTGACATCCACCTCGCAGACATTCGAGTGCCCACATAACTCGCTTCTCACATGCGCGCCTTGCAAGCAATAAAAGCACAGTACTCGCTACCTTTTAGGTATACTAGTTAATAATTTGGACAAAATCTCGCAATGGTTCATTGCATGCGTTAATTCGTTCGACTCCACAATCCCTTGCGTAGCCGACCACAATCCCTTGCGTGGCCAACCACAATGCGCTCCTCCCCTCCCCACTGGAGCTAGGACATTTTTTGCAGCCACTGATACGATAATGAAAGGCAAGATCCGCGCGTCATTGATAGATTATAATTACTGTGTACTAAGTTATATGCTTGGTTGTTGTATTCTCCAACATTTAAGCTTCTTTATTAATTCAGGGAATACTGGTACCACAATAGTCTCTATTGGGGAGGAGAGGAGCAATCATTTGACGGGTTTATGCCTTCCTTGCAGCTTGGCATCTGGAGGAGAGTGATTTACGGTACTTAAATTCGCGAGTGCTTTGGCATGCGCTGTACTTCAGGCTAATTCTGATCATTTTCGTTTGTATTTTTACTACAGTTCCTTCAGTGCTCCTTATAAGTCTTGTGTTTTGACATGAAGTTTACTAAAACATCGAGTTTAACCCACAACAGGTTTTGTAACTTGATGGTCATACGGCTTAGTTGTAACCTGAGTATCAGGCTCTCAAGAAGAGAAGCCACCAGGTTAGCTCAGTTGACGACTCATGTACGAGTGAAGGGGGAGGGGGGGGGGGGGATATATCCTGTTCCAGACCAGGCTAGCGTCTGATATCACGATACGCGCGAGATGTTGCGCTCCCCTCACCACTCGAATCATTAACAGACAAGAGCCCATCTGGGCTTTCACTCGGGCCACATGAGATTGAAGATGAAATACACTTTCATTTGAAATCTCTTAGTAATAACCAAAGGGAAGAATTATTAGCTGAATTTAGCAGTCTTTTGGAGTGGCCGGTAGCGCGGTGACTTTCATAAAATTTCTCTGCTCCCCTAGTAAATATGTAATTTAATATTTTTTGTTTTTCTCGTATGTTGACCTTTTAATTTAAACAGTTTAACACACTGCATTTGAGCAGGCATATATTCATTGTTTTGAACCCGAGAATTAACCGTACTACCGTACTTCATGGTCCCTTTCTTTAGTAGTGGGTTGTCGGTCAGGTAATTATAAACTCTCGTCATTTAGCACAGAAAATGTATTCTGATGAATAGGGATCGGGTTGTCGTGAAGAATCTAAAGAATTCCGTCTCTTCCGGTTTGAATTTGACTCATGTGTATGTTGCTTTTGGAGTTTCAAGGATATGTTGATCCAAAACTACAGGCTCTTGGGGTTTTTCATTGACTTGTGAACTTGCAGGCTCTGTAATTTGTTTTGTTTTCTTAGTATAACATAAAGTGTTGAACATGTTCATTTTCTCAAGCATGTCGCGCGTGACCTCTGTTTCTTCATTCGTTAAGTTCTCTACTTTCATCTGTAATCTGGGAAACTCGATCTTTTCCCATGCCTTGGCACATAACTATTCCTGTTGTGGATGATTATAAGTAAAATCCTTCGACAGCTTGTACCGTTTCCGCTAGGTCAATATCCTCGCTGGAACGAAATAACTTGATCTCAATACTCTCTGATCCAACTTACGGTAAATTTAAATCTCTGACAGTTTTTAAGAGACTCATAATATTGGTCTTGAAGTGCCTTCACCCAAAATAAGTTGTTCTTCTCGGATGTTTTAAATGCAGCACAGCGAGCCGATGGCTTATAGATTTCAATATCTATTTCTTCGAATTTTAGCTTTCCGGATCCTGGCCCCTTAGCTTCAGGTCGTCGTACGTGTCGTATATAAAAGCACTGGCCATCTGGGTAAAAAACGCGGTCCTTCGGCTCCGACAATAGCGCCAGTTGCAATATCCTGAGCCAATTGGAAGGCTTTCGCATGAGTGAAGTTAAATAAAACATTAAACTGGCTTACATTTGAGAGATGAGACTCCAAGTTACAGAGAAAGTTGCTCGCGGATTCCGCCATCTTGCTTTACTGTATTAAATTATGTAAATAAATTAACCTGGCGATTGTTGCGTGACCAGCACAGTGCGATCTGATTGGTGTGAATTTGACCTTTAACGCATGCGCTGAACGCTTGCTACACGGAATAAAAAAATAAAAATAAATAATAAAAAAACGACTTGCATTTTAAGACTCGGTGCTGCCACGGGCAGCCCGAGTAATAAACGGACTCTGCGTTTGCAGCGGCAAGGGACCGTGAATAACTCAAACCGTCCTGAGGCCCTTCCAAAACATTACGACCCTGTTCCAGACCAATACTGTGATTTATATACCCTGTTCCAGGCTAAGAATTGTCAAAAACAATACCCTGTCGAGCGGCACGTACTCATATAGCCTATATATGGCTAAGATAAAGATAAGCTTTATTTATCCACGTGACATTACTGAGCCTAAAAAGGCTCGTTACAAAAATGTACGTGTCTCTACAATAAAAACTAACAATACATCTACCAAGCATCATTAAATAATTAAGGGAAACTATGGAAGAATGGTTCAAGAACAAATTCAATAGTATCAATATAAAAACTACGATAAAAATCTATGATAATAATCCTAATATAATACATATATAAATGAAGTCATGAGCTGGCTAGCACTAGCTAGAGCACTGGATACAAAGGCACTCGTCTTGGCCTAGTTTAAGTTTCTTAAGCTTTGCAGCAAAGTTTTTAAGATTAGGAGCCTCCCTTACATGAATAGGTAGTTTGTTCCAGAGTCGGCATGCAATATACGAAAAGGATCTGTGTTTGAAACTAGTATTGGGGGCCGGCTGAGTAAGTCTACTTCCATTTCCACGGAGATTGTAAGTACAGTTTTTGTTACGAAACATATTACTTATATAGTTAGGATAACCTTTATAAATAAGTGTAAGAGCTTGCGCACAGCGCCTATGCTTAATAGATTCTAAGTTATACTGTGACAAAATCTGTTCATATCTAATAGACTTAGGTACCTTAAAAAGAGTTCTGAGTACATAATAGTTAGTATGCTCTAACTTATCTGATAAGGTATTATTGATTCCTATTAAAAGAGGGCTACAGTAGTCGAAATGAGGGAGGACATACGCCTTGTATAGTTTCAATGCCGTGTCACTATCAATAAAGTTCCTGATTCTACGCAGAGCGCCAATCTTCGCATGAACTTTATTGAGAACTGATTTTATGTATGGGGCAAATGTTAACTTGTTATCGATGTTGACTCCCAGCAGCTTAAGTTCTTCCTTAACCCAGATATTACTTGACTTTAACGCGAGCTCGTAGTTATAGCTGGATTTACCAATGATCATAGCCTGCGTCTTAGTGGCGTTGATAGTAAGGTAGTTGTCATCAAGCCACTGTGATAAGCGTGACAAGTCACCGTTTATGCAGAATTCCAAGACCGCAGGTGAGTTACTTGCAGAGTAACCGGTAATGTCGTCTGCATACAGCCTTAGTTCCACATTCTTGGTGGTACGGGTTATGTCGTTAATATATATATTAAATAAAAGCGGTCCCAAAAGGGAACCTTGCGGGACGCCACACTGGACTGTGCGCCAACTTGAGTAGCTGTTCTCTATTTTGACTCGCTGCTGGCGGTCGCTGAGGTACGAGCGGATCAATTTCAAGGAGGTTCCTAAGACCCCATATTCCTTTAGTTTTCTTAGAAGGAGACGGTGACATAGCGTGTCGAACGCCTTGCTCAGATCTACTGACACAGCAGAGACCGTTTCTCTCACATCTAGTGCTTCTCTCCAATCCTCTGTGATCTTTAACAGGGCCGTACAACAAGAGTGTCCTCTTAGGAAGCCAGATAGACTGTCAGAGAGTAGGCGGCGTGGCACAAAGTAATTGTACAATTGATTGTGCATGACTCGTTCGAATATCTTGGATACACACGGTAGTATTGAGATGGGACGATAGTTGGCTTTAGCAGCTTCACAGCCCTTTTTGAACGAGGGATTGATATTACTAGATTTCCACTCGCTAATCCAGCATGATTGTTCAAGACAGTAATTAATCAGGCGAGCCAACGGTGACGCCAGAGCAGGGGCCGAAGCTTTCAGGAACCTGGGGGGAATGTTGTCTGCACCAGTAGCTTTGGAGCCATTTAGAACCATTAGTAAGTCTAAGATGTAATCAGAAGACACAGGCTGAAAACTAAATGTATTCTCTTGATCTTTCATTATTTCATTTATAAGGCCTATACTACGATGATTGTCGAAGTCTGATTCCGTTTGATCTAAAGGATGGTTCAGACCAGATTCAGCGAAGTAGTTGTTAAATATCTCCGCGACTTCTTGGAGGTTGCTGTGAACTTGGCCATTTTCAACGAGAGTTATTTTGCTCGAGTTTGCCCCGCGCGTGTTAGGTAAAAGAGGCTTCAATTTCCTCCAAAATTCTCTAGGACTTGTTTTATTAGGCTTCTCGTTGGCGAAATAACCGCGAAGGGCTTTACGCTTCAGTGATGTGATCTTGTTCCGTTGTCTTTTGAATGCATCCCAGTTTTCCTCCGTACTCTGTATGGCTGGACTGGAGCCGAGTAGGCGATCGGACTCAGGGTGAGCATCAGGAGCCATATATGAGCGTGTTCCCAGATCAGGCTATTTAGGGACCGATCGTTTATTACGTCGCAGGGGGGGGGGGGGGGTAAAATTTGTAAAAGGGGAAAATGAAGGAGGGTAATTTTTGCTCTTAAGACAATTTGAGGGGGGTATAGTTTTGAGAAAGGTACGGAGCCCTGTAAGGGCCACCCACAAACACAAATTTTATGAAAGAATATCGCGCGATAAAGTGTTACTATCGCGTGATACTGCTTTATTATCGCGCGATACTGCTTTATTATCGCGTGATACTGCTTTATTATCGCGCGATACTGCTTTATTATCGCGCGATACTGCTTTATTATCGCGTGATACTGCTTTATTATCGCGTGATACTGCTTTATTTATCGCGCGATACTGCTTTATTATCGCGTGATACTGCTTTATTATCGCGTGATACTGCTTTATTATCGCGTGATACTGCTTTATTATCGCGTGATACTGCTTTATTATCGCGTGATACTGCTTTATTATCGCGTGATACTGCTTTATTATCGCGTGATACTGCTTTATTATCGCGTGATACTGCTTTATTATCGCGTGATACTGCTTTATTATCGCGTGATACTGCTTTATTA
Source organism: Actinernus sp. WN-2022 (assembly GCA_030867875.1). NCBI lineage: Eukaryota > Metazoa > Cnidaria > Anthozoa > Actiniaria > Actinernidae > Actinernus > Actinernus sp. WN-2022. Next base: position 34,805 of record JAOWCC010000970.1, on the reverse strand, counting down.
TCGCGTGATACTGCTTTATTATCGCGTGATACTGCTGTATTATCGCGTGATACTGCTTTATTATCGCGTGATACTGCTTTATTATCGCGCGATACTGCTTTATTATCGCGCGATACTGCTTTATTATCGCGCGATACTGCTTTATTATCGCGCGATACTGCTTTATTATCGCGCGATACTGCTTTATTATCGCGCGATACTGCTTTATTATCGCGCGATACTGCTTTATTATCGCGCGATACTGCTTTATTATCGCGCGATACTGCTTTATTATCGCGCGATACTGCTTTATTATCGCGCGATACTGCTTTATTATCGCGCGATACTGCTTTATTATCGCGCGATACTGCTTTATTATCGCGCGATACTGCTTTATTATCGCGCGATACTGCTTTATTATCGCGCGATACTGCTTTATTATCGCGCGATACTGCTTTATTATCGCGCGATACTGCTTTATTATCGCGCGATACTGCTTTATTATCGCGCGATACTGCTTTATTATCGCGCGATACTGCTTTATTATCGCGCGATACTGCTTTATTATCGCGCGATACTGCTTTATTATCGCGCGATACTGCTTTATTATCGCGCGATACTGCTTTATTATCGCGCGATACTGCTTTATTATCGCGCGATACTGCTTTATTATCGCGCGATACTGCTTTATTATCGCGCGATACTGCTTTAATATCGCGCGATACTGCTTTATTATCGCGCGATACTGCTTTATTATCGCGTGATACTGCTTTATTATCGCGTGATACTGTTGATTCAGACGCCGAGCTTTCTACGAGTCAAATGCGAGAATGTTCTTATTGAAATCATTCAAAATACATTTAATCAAAGCGGTTGCTATTAAAAAACTTGTATAATGAAAACTTAAAAATAAACAATATAAAGTTAATCATGGTATTGTTTTCTCCTTCGTCAGTCCCTAGAATAATATCCAAGGTATTTAGGGGTGGTAAAACAATTCCACAACTATGTAACCAGGTTTTCAAAGTAGAATGAAAATTTACTGAAAAGGGGCAATACACAAAGAGATGCATCATTATTTCTTCTTCCTTATGACAGAAGGAACAACGAGGGTTATCATTCAGTTTAAATTTGTACAAATCCTTATTAAGAAAAAGGCAATTATTTAATATTTTGTATTGAAAATTCCTAAGATAAGATTCAATTGTCGTCTTATATATCCGATTATATACTGATTTTCAGTCTATTTCATTAACTTTTAGTCTACTTTTCCACTTTAGTTGAGAGGTTGGTGTTACAGATTTGGAAGTTATTAAAATATCGTACAATATATATTGTTAGTTAGTTTATATATTTTATAGAGAGTACCCTTACACCCTATTGTCGATGTATTGTATCTGAACACATATCATTGTTACTTACTGGTTGGGTAGACTTCAGTAATGACTTCCAGTTTTGAGGAATTGCATGGATGAAAATTCGAGCGTGGTGTTCTCTTAGGTCTCCACCTAAGAGGTCGAGGTCGAGAAAATTTCAACAGAACTCGCCGAAATTACATACAGAGCCCAATGAATAACAGATAAAGACTTCAGATAAGTTTTTTTTATATATTTTCCCAGTCTGCATTTTATACCGAGTCTGCAGTCTGCATTTTATACCCAGTCTGCAGTCTGCAGATTATACTGACCGCATTTCGTATTCTCAAGTAACTTAAGGTCTGGATTTTCGTCCTTAACAGACCCCCAACAGAGATTTTAAAGATCTTCAATTCTCTGTCGATATATTTCTATGTAAGTTTTCCAAAATATGAAAATACCTAATATTTGACTTTCTTAATCAGATGGAAGTCTCCTTTAGTGTCACGTGACATTCCCCAGTTGGTGACGTCATAAAACGAGTTCTTTGAGATGGGGGAAGTTTACACAGGAAAATTTGGTTTTGTTTTTCTATCACACTGCTTAAAATGACAAATGCATTGCATTTGCGCTTTTTAAGGTGGTTTCGGTCACTTATATTATAAGATATTTTACTTTTTACTATGTCACGTGACCTGTTTCCTTTAATCAATTACTTCCGTTATGATCTGGACATGATTAAAAGGCGCATCGTTCAAGCCCTTATTATGAGTCATAGAGGAATCAAGAAAAAAGATTCATTGAAGTTCACTTTACGTACCCCGTTTTTGTCCCAAGGTTTCAACCGTTAACGGTCGTTTTCAAGTCACGTGACACCAGTTTGAAAGATACAAGTAGTTCATATTGTTACAAATACCGATAACAATCAGCATACCGAGTTTCACGAAGATAGGATGGAAGCCTCCCTTTAAATAAAAATATGTCAAATTAACAAGCGAGTCAGGCCTTAATATGCTTGAGTTTGATCCAAACATTCTCAAACTCGGTAAACTTACTAATTTTAGTGTGATCTTTCATGTCCTTACTCGATCATTTGGAGAGAATCGGCGAGTCAAACGAATAATTAACTCAAGCCCGTCGTTGAATCAATTCTAGTATGACAGACTGTAAAAGTGTACCAGTGATTTTCTGAAAGCCCTGGGCATGTAGATTACAAAAATATATGATAGCAAGGTCATAAAGGCAGCTTAAAGGTGTCACGTGACCTTCAATTTTACTGCTCATGCGCAGTAATGGAAACCCCCTAAAACCCGTCATTTTTCTAATAATATCTTTCATACTCACCTTAAAATGTATTTTAATTGGTGTAGATATTGTTTTCATGTATAGGAAGAATTTTCAGGTGATGAATATATAATTAGGGTCACGCGACAATGACGTCATACTCTATAAATACATGATTTTTTTGCATTTAGCATATATTAATTGCGGGGTCTAGCTAATGCCCAGGAAATAGCCAGTACTCGACTAGAAATGTGCAGATGCAGATGTTTTAAGGATATCACATTTTATTTTTATGGTTTGGTGGCTACGTCGAGCCACGTTATTTTTGTATTTTAACCTTTAACGGTCACCCTGTGGCAATCAAACAAAACGTATTGCCATTTTAACAGCGTGTTTCCAAAAAAAAGAATAACCTAATTTTATACTGATGCCACGGTGCGTTATCACGTGATGGTGACATCAGAACTGGCTAAGTCTACACTCTTCGTATAATCTGAACAAGATTTTGGTGATATTTAGGTAGCTTCAACTGGTTTTCTAATCTCACTCACCTATTGTAGACTGTTCGTATGCTCTGTCTGATTTCCGTATCCAATACCCTACCTAATGGTTTCCATGCACCAGCTTTAAACCCATCTGTAACTATTTACTTGTTTGTTTTCCGTGCCTACAGCTTTAAAACCGTATTTGACTATTTGTTTTAGAGCTTCCTTAGTTGTTCTGGTCACCCTAGACCGAGTTAGGCATGCAAATGAGATTATTGCTCCCGTGGTATAATTTGCAGTCCAGAACATTATAAGAAATCGAGATGTATTCCTTGCTTAAATTATAAAGGTTTTAGTGACTATTGATGTCATGATAGTTTTCTTGTCTAACTTGTGCATTATGTGTTAATCAATTTTAGTTTCTGTAACGTTGGTGCCATGCGCATATCTAGACAAGTGAAACATTTCTAGTCAATTGCAATGTCTACAGCGTTTTTGTGTAAATTTACAGCATTTCTTCGATATCATCATCCTCTTCGTCTTCTTCTACTTGCATATCTTCCCATTCGTCTGCCTGGTTAGTGCAGGTGGTTAGTCGACAAAGGTCTGAGCATTTCAAACCATTCTGAACGCATTTACATGTATTATTTTCACAAGACTTCTTGCATGTGCACGCCATCAGCTCGATCACAGCCCGTGGTGCTGGAAGCCCAATCATACAGTCTATCTCTAGCCTTTGGCCATCTCCGTCTTCCTCAGGAACCCACCCTTTGCCAATCGGTGTTGGAATGTCATTGTTGGACAAGGAGTTTCTCCAAATCGCGGCTTGATAGTTCGCTCTATCAGCGTGCTTCTCAAGACAGTCCTTGCATGGCGGCAACTGATGGGACTCAGCTTCTCCTCTCTTAGCACAAAAGAGAGCATATCGACAGTGATTGACATCTGTGTCTTTCTTAGCGCCATACAGTGCACAAACAAAGGACTGTAACTGCGCAAACAGCTCTGGGTTAACCGACCACTCGTTTCCAAGACGTTGAAATGCAAGCTGGTAGTCTTTATTCTCCCGAACCATTTTCAGCGGTTTTACCTTTCCAACTCCAGCGAAAGCGCTGACTGTATCGCATCCTGTAAAGACATGCATACCTGGTAGGGCCTTACACACATCTTGACCAATGGCACTGGCTATCTTGCTGATGTCAACGTATCGTGCGTGGAATTGTGATACACACCTCTGGAAAATCGGTACATCAATTAAAGAGGAGAAGGCAAGACACAAAATTCGGACATCTGTATCCTCGGATGACAATATTAAAGATTTAAAAGACTGCTTTGCTGCATGTCCAGCATGTAGAATGAGTCGGGTATCTGCTTCAATCTTCTTGACTACAGCTCAACTGCCTCCTTTGTAAGCTTGTAGCAGTGACTCCCGGATGGAACGTACATCACTTTGTTGCGCATCTTCTACTAACCAGGCTGTTCTTGTTATTTCCATTCTTTAGGAAACTTTTGAACTGCTTTACCTTGTGACCAGCAGCGAGGTTCTTAAAAGTTATAGCGTTGCCTTCACCTCTTAGTACTCTCTCTGTAGATTTGATTGACAGATCCCTGTACTCGTCGAAGACTACATCGATTCTAGAGCTGTCATCTCCTTCACGCAAAACTCTAGTTAATGCGATGTCAGCAACCTCACCAAAGCTCAAATAGTCGACCTTCAGCTTCTGCACAAGAGCCATACCATCAATGAGATATGCTGATGGTTTAGGTATGTCGCCCGAGGGCTGCACTAGCTTCTCCAGTTGTCTACCCAGTTGAGCTTTATTTGTCTTCCTTGGCATACCATCACTGTTAGCAAGTGCTGCAGGAATAGGACCCAAAGGATGGTTCAGTACATCTCGCATCTGCAGTTTACGACTTTCGGCAATGATGATCATGCGAGCAAACAGATTTCGGTCAGCGCGTAGTATAGTTTCTCTACCGTGTTCTTTATTCACTTTCTTGGTTTTCGACATGTGGCTAAAGGTCTTCAGCTTTTGCTTGGTCAGCTTGTCATGAAACATTGAACTGGATGATTCTAGGCGTTCTTTCTTGAATGCTTCGTAAGCTGACTCACCTACTTGTTTAGCTCTGGCAAGGTCACTGGCACCATCTGGAGGAGCCACAGCACCTGTGGAAATATACTACAAAGCTGCTGTTCACTTCCGAATGGATTAGTCCAATTGTTCTTAATCAGGTCGACAATCGCCTTCACATCTTTCTCGTCTCTAGAGATTGGAGATGACTTAAGGTCAGAATGATCCTGGTTTCCTTTCGCATAGCCAACCATTTCTCTGAAATTACGAAGGAACTGTGTCCTGAATTCTGCAGTCATGTAATACCTTTGCACAGCGCCAGGTTTCAAACTAAATCCTTTCGTCCCACCAGGGGTTTGGGTGTCCTTATTTACTGTTTCTTCCACAGTTTGATCAACTGGGATTCTGCCGAACGGATTACTTGAATTTAACTGCACGGAAAAAAACCCGGCTTTCATGAACTCAAATACGGCAGGGTGCTCATCAGACAAGCTTGTCATATCATTATAATAGACTGACATATACCTGGCATAGTTGAATGCATCATACGCAAAGCACCAAGGTAGCATCTCTCGAACACACGAAAGGTGCAGCATCCAGTCGCCTTCTCTTGAGGCACGAATCATATGCAGCAGCAACTCCACCATATCAATATAAGAGATCCAAAATGACGAAAGCGGGCCATTAGAGTTCTGTAGGTGATCAACATACTCGGAAAAACGGGTGCTCAAACGCTGGAAGGACTGTAGCTGCATAACATGATCATGGTGTACTTTGTTCACTCCGTCCACAAGATCACCAACTGCATCCAGAACGATTTCTACTAGACCAGTATCGTCAGAATGGTGGGCAGCAAGCCAAGGCATAAATCCTTCCCAGGCCACTCTCATAAAAGCTTCATAGGCCAGCTTATGAAATCTAATTCCCCTGTTATAGTTATGACCTTCTAGTACTCTAGATACCGATCCTTCAGCGGTAACACCAGACTCTATGCATGTCTTTCAGACCGGCATCTTGAAACCTCTTGCCAATGACAGAGAGCATCGTACACAGCGTGTGAAACGTGCCAAGCCGCAGGACAATAGGTTTGAACTGATTTATGTTCTTGCATTTTATTTCAAGTGCTTTGCAATAGATAGCTTGATCAAAAACGCAAGTGATATTTGACAAATGAAGGCTGTGCATGATAGCCAGGGACCGGTCCAACACCTCTTTCACCGTAGACATACTAGTGGCTGGTGCATTAATGGTTGGCAAGTAGCCTATGTTAGAGTTCACAATGTTATCCTCATCGTGAACCAGAATGTTAAACCCAGTCCAGCTGCAGACATTTTGCTTTGTTTCATAATGCAATCGAGCAAGAATATAGAGAAGGTTCTTCTTTGTTGCCTCTCTGAGAATCTCGTCCCTGTCTACTTCCTTTAGTTTCCGTATCGCTGGTCCAACTCGTTTCCCGACATTGTAGATAGGGAGAGGTTCGTCTACTTTCAGTCCTCTCTGCTTGTTCTTCTCTACTGGCCATGGTGGGAGGATTTTGGGTTGATGGGGGCCATATGTGAGAGGCTGAATAGCTACTCCATTCACGCGGTGCGAAGTGCCAGCACCTGTTAGGGTCTCTTCTACCCTGTCAATGTTATCAAAACCAAGGACTGTATTGATATGGGGATGGCTATTTCCGGGAATTAAGTGGAAATCCATCTTCGTGCACCATGGCGACCTTTTGAAGGTATAGTGACGTGTCAATTTCCTCCAGCTGTGAATACGATGCACCATGTCCGAGACGGTTGAGAATCTGGATTATTTCAACATTTCCAGTAAGTGATTTCACAGCTGAAGGCAATAGTATGTGTTTGGGTGGCTTGAATCTGCCTCTGCTGATCCCAAACATGACATCCTGGGCGATAGAGGTCACAAGCCAGCTCATTCTATCGGTTACGTCTACATGGTCACCATTCAGAAGATACCTAAGAAAGGTGGTAACCAGAGGCGGAGCGTCAATATGATTCCTGTCAAGAGTAGCAGGGTTCGGGGGCCATTCCTTATGGACAATGGTCATTAACCTTCTTGCGTATGGCACTAGCAACTTCCTTAATACTCTCTGTAGTGTTATTAGAGGCTCTTAGTGCATTTATCTCTTTCTGCAGTTTGTAGTTTGACAGAACGAGCCCATCACGGGTCAAACTATCGGGATATACTAGCACTTTGCGTACTTCTGTAACCATATGTAGGGAGCCTCCAACCTCTGCAGTTATATATAAGTTTTCGTTTGAGGTTCTTGACTGTCGATGCTCTGATGTCATTTACACCCAATTCAGTCATCCTCACCTGTAACTGTTGTGAGTTAATAATTCATTCCTTATGTATTCACACAGCTTACTAAATGCAATTCTCTCAGCATCGGAATATGTATCACTGCCTTCGTCAACTTCATTTTGACTTCCCTGTATCTTGGAACAGTTAGTGTAGTCCCTATAACACGCTCGATGCCAGTGCACCTCTGCAGCAACTAGTTCTCGAGTGAGAATTATAGCAATAATCCTAATATCCTACTATCCTGCTACGTAGAGTAGCATCAGCTCTCAGCTGTCTGGCTTTTGTTAAACATTCTCTAGAGTTTTCACCCTTTACATACTTATCTTTCTTTTCACAAAATATGCATTTCTTCTCAAACACACGGCTGGGAGAAGCGCTTGGCTGTCGACCAGAACTCCTTCTGTCTTCCTTTTCTGCTCCTTTCTCCCAGGTCATAACAACATCGTTGTTTTGTTCTTGAGCTTGAATACGCTCCAAATCTCTTTTCATAGTAAAAATGCTTCGGCATTTTCTATGATAATAAACACCGTCGGGAATTTGGTTTTCAGATTCAGCTTGCAATGCAAGAATGCCTTCGTGCTTACGAATCTTACCTGCTGTTACTAAAGTTTTCCAAGAATCAAGATCCTTCGGGGTAAGTAGGTTCCCATTGTCATCACTGCAGTCGATTATGCAGTGGGGATCTTTTCTTGATCTTTTCCTGGGTATTTGACTATCCATGAGTGAGTACAAGCATCATTTCAAGATCTGTCATAAGTTAACTCAGTGAAAACAAGATGGCGTGCTAGTGCCAGGCCACTGATAGGGAGGCACAGGGAAACCAATATAACAGACACATTTCTCTGTAGGATATTTTATTTCAGATGCTGTCAAATGAGAATGTATTCTAGCAAACTTTTAGAAAATACCCTTCTTCTTATTTAATGACCGATCAGGGTTTTCCAAATGATAAGATTATATATATATGTCCTTTTCTCTTTTTACCACAGGGTACCCAAAAGTACTTCCGGTTTTTAAAACACACATAAAAACGGCCAATAACCTAGTAAAACACGCAAAATCTAGCTCCTTAGGTTGATAATAATTTTTTAAACTATATTGCTGTTTGACTGAAATATTTTTTCTTTTCATGTTGTTGCTCAGCGAAAAGAAAGGTGCTGATTTTATTCTATGACTAATGGCCAGCTCATTATATCATACATCCTCCATTTCAAAGTCACGTGACACCCTTAAGCTGAGCTTCTGACCTTGTTATCATAAATATTTTTGTTCTATACCTATAGGGCTTTCAGAAAATCACTGATAGCATTTGCCACCTCAAGTGAGCCAAATCCGCCATTTTGTGATGGTCCAGCTCATTATGCATACGTCCTCCATTTCAAAGTCACGTGGCACCCCTAAGCTGAGCTTCTGACCTTGCTATCATATATATTTTTGTTCTATACCTAAAGGGCTTTCATAAAATTACTGATAGCATTTGCCACCTCTAGTGAGCCCAATCCGCCATTTTGGGGCAGTTGGCTCATGGACTAAAACTAGTAGTTTCAAATTGAAAGTGACATGCTGTCGAGCGAATATAGTAGCAATTGATTAGAATCTAAGCCATGTATTAAGGTCATCATATACCCATCTAATATTATAAGAGCACGATTTGAATGAATGAAAGTATTCATCAAAGCTGAACGCAGAGTAACAAATGGAGCATAGACCAGTTCGCGGTAAATTCCGACATTTTGAAAGGAGTAGATGTAAAAAGCCGATTCTGGCGCATTTTCATCTACATGCAGCAAATGGTTAAATTCCTGGAAAATCACCAAGGTCGAATTCCTAGAAAATCACCAAGGTCAAAGGCCTAGAAAATCACTTATACCAAATTCCTGGAAAATCACCAAAGTCAGATTCAAGGCTATAAAATCCTAAAGAAATAAAAATATAAAATCCCAAGGCTAAATTCCAAGAAATATTCCCAAGGCTAATTTCCAAGAAATGTTCCCCAGGTTAAATTCTCAGAAAAATCTGATGGAAATAATTCTTGAGAATATCTGATGGAAAATTTTCGTGATTCTATAAATTAATCACTAAATAAGTCATTAAGGCTTAAAGAGATGATGGTGCGTAAATGGTGCGTAAATATCATAAATGGAAAATCCTATAATATTCACCCTGTTTATGATCTATATGCGGGAAGTTGAGATGGAAACGTTTTCAATATTGTGAAAAAGAAAGAAATAGATGGAAATATTATTAACTCCAGTTATTTATCCTGTGTGGTTAGAAAACATACTCAAAAATGGTATAAGACTTACTTAATTCATAGAGATGGGATTGTTTTAATGGGGTGATCTCAGATGATAAAGTCATTTACCACATTAATAAAAATAAGACTGATAATAGACTTGAAAACCTACAGATTATAACACAACAAGAGCCCATCTGGGCTTTCACTCGGGCCACATTAGATTGAAGATGAAATACACTTTCATTTGAAATCCTCTTAATCCTCTAATATTAACCAAAGGGAAGAATTATTAGCTGAATTTAGCAGTCTTTAGGAGTGGCCAGTAGCGCGGTTACTTTCATTCTCTGCTCCCCTAGTATATATGTAATCTAATAGTTTTCTTTTTCTCGTATGTTGACCTTTTAATTTAAACACTACTTATTCGTTTAACACACTGCATTTGAGCAGACATATATTCATTGTTTTGAACCCGAGAATTAACCGTACTACCGTACTTCATGGTCCCTTTCTTTAGTAGCTTTCCGGATCCTGGCCCCTACACTGGCTTCAGGTCGTCGTACGTGTCGTATAATAAAATCACTGGCCATCTGGGTAAAAAACGCGGTCCTTCGGCTCCGACAATAGCGCCAGTTGAAATATCCTGAGCCTGTTGGAAGGCTTTCGCACGAGTGAAGTTAAATAAAACATTAAACTGGCTTACATTTGAGAGATGAGACTCCAAATTAGAGAGAAAGTTCCTCGCGGGTCCTCCGCCATCTTGCTTTACTGTATTAAATTATGTAAATAAATTAACCAGGCGATTGTTGCGTGATCAGCACAGTGCAATCTGATTGGTGTGAATTTGACCTTTAACGCATGCGCAGAAATTTTGCGACACCCAACAAAAAAAAACAAAAAAAATAAAAAAAATAACGACTTGCATTTTAAGACTCGGTGCTGCCACAGACAGCCCGAGTAACAAGAAAATTGTAAAAAGTTTGCTAAAAATATAGATTATTCATTTATTAAAAATAATCATAAGAATAAAAAATGTGTGAAGGCTACTTCACTAAGTCTGATACAAATGAAGAAACGTTTTATAATAGTCTGTATGCAGTTCAACAACATTTAGGTATTAATTGTGGTATAGTAAAAATGGCTTGTGAAGGATTGAATAATTGTAAAACAGGTATATCAAAGAAGGACAATTGTAAATATAAATTCGAATATATAAAAAAGGAAGAATTACCAGAAAATCATAAAAAATCAGCTAACAAGCACCCTAAGAGAGTCACAAAAGAAGATAAGAAAAATCATCAAAAGGAAGCAATGAAAAAATGGCAAAATAAAGAATATATATGTCTAAAGTGTAATAAAAATATAAAAAATGGAAACAAATACAAGCATAAAAAATGCTGTAAATGAACATTTAAATCATGGCTCATTTTGAGTAAATAATAGTATTAATATACTATAGCAAAACGCTATAATATATTAGAATAACGAACATCGATGTATTCGACTTGGGCATCTTAACACAAGTCTGAGTAAACTTTTGTGTAAAATCTTCTGTAAAATATTATAGTAAATCTTACTTAACTATTTTTATACCTAATAATCAGGCGTTAGTCATATGACAATCATACGGCCTGAATACAATAGACATGTTTAGACATAGTACTCCAGTGGGAAAGTCCCTGTGGTATGACATCATAGACTTCCTGTTTTCCGAGAATCCGAAAATGTTTTCTCTTTATTGAGCACGTTCAGGCATGTTATTTTGAACGCACTATTAATTTTCGCTAGATAGAGATTCATTACAGCGTGACGTCAATACATTCCACACTTCCCTAACAATTTTGAACTCTTGAGGTAAACACGAAATCTATTTTCAGATTCGCTGGTTGTTAGGGACGGACCATTAGATTATTGATATCGAGCAAGCTCTTCTATCGGAAAAAAAATATCGAGCAACACAATAATCAAGAAAAAAAAAATCGAGCAAGCACTAGCTGGTCTCATACGCATTTACAAATTAAATTAATAAAGGCAAAGAAATAAACCAGGGAAGAAGACTGGTTTCAGTTGTTATGAACAATTTCCACAGGAAACCCAATACAGATCTGAAGATCACACAGACTGGTTACCAGGAATCAGTCAACATATGTCAATTATCCAAGATGGCCGTAATCAAGACAGCAGATAAACTGATGGGACGATCGATCGCAAAAAGTCACATGCACTCATGAATCGAAACTTACCCTGTATTAACTGACTGTATATATTTCGGAAAGAAGTTATCTGGTAAACGATGAGTTCTCACTGGCCTAGTGGATATAGGGTTATAGGATCATGTGTACTGTACGCAATGTTGGCCGACGTATCGGTCGATGGTTGGCCGACATATCGGCCGACTGTCGACCGACCCGCGTGCGACTGCTGGTAGCGAATCGGTCAAGGGGTGGCCGACATGTCGGTCGACAGTCGGTCGTGTGTCGGCCGACACGTCGGTCGATTTTCCCCCTCCTGCTGTGTATGTTGCGGCAGATAGTGGATCGGTGGTATATCGGTAAGGTGTCGGTTATATGTCGGTGGGGTATCGGTGAGATGTTAAGTTATAATTAAACTATTCTGCCTACTGTTTTCACTCAAATAAACAGTGACTATTTTGGATTTTTTTTACCTGGAAGGTTTACTGTATTGAATATAATTCAGTCTAAGTATAGTAATATTCCTTTCTGTTGCGGTATAAAATGTTCCTTTATACAATTAAATCTCTCATAGTGACTGATGAAATTACTTCAAATGCAACGTTTAATATCTTAATTTGGGTTTTTTTAGTGTCTTTTATACATCCGCTCGCGCAAGATCGATTGCGTAAAACTATATAAATCGCTATATCGCACCGTTTTGGTCTGGAACAGGGTACCGATTTTTTTTAATCTGAAGGGGAGATTTCGCCTTGAATCTGGAATAGAGTAGCAACAATAGGGCCATTTATACTAGCTATTTATATTAGCTAAGCAGCGAACGATTCGTATAAATGGGTCAATTTAAACTGAAGTTCGCGACTAATACTGACACATGTATAGGCCGAGCTATCCCAATGAATTCGTCGATACTTAAACCCCGCGCCGGCTCCCAGTATTCAACATAAAATAACATTTGAAAATATTGGGGTCGCTACGATTTATTAATAAGCATCAAATTTTTACTGTAGGGCTCGGTTCTAATTCTAATCATATATACTCCGCGCACTCCAATCGCACTATAATGCAGAGGCGCATGGCTGGAAAATATATAAAGAGCTGCTAGTTTATGCTATCTTAAATTTACAAAAAGGTTAGCCTTGTACGAAAGCACTAATAGTTGTGGCCTCTACAACCTTTGAAGTACATATACGGTAGCTGAAAATATCACAGTCACCGTTACCTCGGCCGACTGTCGTAAAACTATCGATAGCTGTTGAGTGTCGGTGATCAATCGGACGACTGTCGGTGCATCATCAACCATGTCGGCCGACATACAGAATAGCCAAATCTCGGCCGAGTAGCGGTCGACTCTCGTCCGACCCTCGGCCGCCTATCGGCTGACCGTCGGTCGACATGTCGACCGATACGTCGGCCGACATTGCGTACAGCACACATGATCCGGGTTATAAACGTTGGCAGGTTTATACACAAGGCCCGGACACAAGGCTCTTCTGGTTTCACTTCTGCTGGTAATCTTAATGCAACAGTAACATTTTTGATCAAAAAATAGATCAAGTTGAAATATTTATATGAAATATAAATGGTAACGATAGGTTTTGGGTACCAGTTTGTGTTTCATCACTTCTGCTGATAGAGGGCTGATCTCTATGTGGTGATTTCTTGCTTTGACTGTCCCTTTCCCCCTTTTCTCTTAGCCCGTTTGTCAGCCACAGAATATCCATGCTTTGTTTTGGCATTTGCCATTAATTATGTGGCTTTCTTTAATTTCCAAGGCCCAACCTGGAATGCTACTTGAGCGAGCGGGAGTGCGTGCAATGTAAAAAAAACAGTCACGCTAAAAAAATATAGGGTTGTTGGTACAAAATATATTGCAGTCTTTTGTTCTACACGTGAACAGTCATTGTTTATTAACGCTAAGTACAATGGGATTAAGTACAATGGTCTCGCATGGTTAGTTTACAGATTAACGGAATAAATACCACCCGACTCCTGCTGTGACTATCATTAAAACAGCTAAATTAACTTCGTGAGAGGTTGATGAAGGCTTAGTTATAATCGGTTTATCTATGATAGGTTTAACAGCTGTATTTACTACTGGTTTAATTTCACGTTGATGTGGTAGTTTAACTTTTGAAGATCCCATATTATGTTTTATTCCTACCGGCTTCATTATCACGTTTAATGAATCATTAACTCCAAAGGTCATATCACTAGTTGCTTCTTGAACAGCTAGTTGATATCGTTGTACACTCTTTGATAATACTTGATCTAACATTGACTTGAGCACCTTATACGCAGTAAACAAAAGCCTCAACTGACCGATTTAATCTCCCCATTCCCGCTTTAGTCAATCCAATATCTTTACTCGGAACGAACCACGAATATTGTATACCTCCATGATCATCATTAGGATGAAATGAGGTTTCCTTGATTAACCTTACCACCCTCATCTGAGAATAATTCTCCATCTGGACTGGGATACATGTTTGCCTTAGTATCATATCCACGAATTACGTGAACATTTTCATAACCCTCACCAGAATAATAAAGAAATATATCACCCAGACCATGATTTCGTCCTCCTGGTAATTGCATAACTGTCACCACTTGGTGGCGCTAATAAGTTGAGCCTTCCCTGCTGCGCAATATTTATAGTGTTAAAACCTATTAGCTATTAAAACGTAACTGTACGAAGATGTAATACAATAAGGCCGCATTTCTGTCGGAAAATCTTAACGAAAGAAAGTCTTATAATTAAATGTAATTTGAAATCCAACATGATTTAACTAAGTTCCTTACTAAAACGAATTTCCAGTTTGGCTCCTGCCACGGATTTTGCCCTAAAACTGATATTGCAGCTCCTGGTTTCAGTAAGCCCGTTTTCCAGAGCGTGATTGAGTTATTCCGGAGTATAATCCCGAATCCGTCCTCAGAGACAACGAAGACTAGAGCCCGTAAAAAGGCCTTAAAACCAGCTAATAAATCTTCTTTTCTGTATTAAATGGCGCGATCTGATCGAACTAAGAAAAACGTGATCTTTCATTACTGATTTATTCGAGGCAAGATATGTAGAACGTCTTTGAAGGACTCTTTATTGATGAGAAAAAGACAGTGTCCATTCAACGGAAAAATAGCAAGGAAAAAACGCAATATTTCTTCGAAGGGCGCTTAATCTAAATTTCACTTTCCGAAGGGGGTGCTTAATCTTGGATGGGCGCTTATTCGAGTGAGAGCGCTGACGTTTATTGGACGCGCAATTGTGAAATACCGTACTGATGGGCGTTGAAAAGTCAGGGGAAAAATAATGTTTTCAAGGTCAGGCAAAAGTCGGGGAATTTTAAATATGGTCAGGGAAATTCTAAATTGTTCGTTAAAGTCTGAATTTTATTTTTAGGATGACACGACGGCCCCTCATGCCTCAAAGTATCTGTGAGGGAAGGCTAAGGTTTTGATAATGACTTTTATTTTGGACGAGGAAATGTCGAACAGCCTTATTATGGTCAGTGAAAATTGTTTTCTGGGGCAGTCAAAAGTCAGGAAAAATTGTTTTCCTGATTGGTGGCAACCATGCCGATAAAATAAAAGTAATCAACAAGAACAATTATAACGTTTTCCACAGTCTGGGCTGTATTGCTGCACTTTTAAACGTTTTTACGGCAAGAGACATTTTGATACATTATGCACCAAACAGTCTTTATATTCGTTTTGGGGTACGGGCCGGGGTGGGCGCTTAATCAAGAGAGAGAGCTTATTCGAGGAAATACCGTATCATACATGGATGAGAAGAAAAAACTGCGCTTTTAACTATATCTGTTTTTGTTATACTGTAGGGTATTTTATCTTTCGATGCCGATGAGGATCACAAACTAGCTTGACTACCCGGGTCCATACTGCGTCAAATTCCCGTGCATGCGTCTCAGTACCCGCGCAAACATTTTAAGAAACCAAGACAGTCAGCAAACTGTGCGATGCTGCTCTCTATATGTTCACTAAGACTAAATATTAACATGCGACTTAAAATACTAGAGGCAATTCCTAATTTATAAGCAGCTTAAGACACAGGCAAGTCAATGCCCCAGTGCGATTCTGCTATCTTTGCACACTAAGACTAAATAAAACATGTGACTTAAAATACTAGAGGCCCTTCCTAATTTATAAGCAACTTAAGACACAGGCAAGTCAATGAAATTTCTCGGTCCATTTGGTAGTGGTGGTTACGATCCTGGTATAGGATGGAGTGGCCAACAGACATTACTGTTCTCTCTGATGGCCGTACAGTGATGGTGATAGAACTTTGGCAATAATTGTGTTATTGTATCGAATTAGGGTAGAAATGAATGCACTGCACTCGACTCTTTAATATCTACCAACAGACATTACCAGATGTTCTCTCTGATGGCCGTACTGTGATATGATGGTGACAGTGAGACCATGGCAACAATTGTGTTGGGTAGAACTGAATGCATTGCACTCGACTCTTTATCTACCAACAGACACTACTGTTCTCTCTGATGGCCGTACTGTGATGGTGACAGACCATGGCAACAATTGTGTTACTGGGTGGAGTTAGCGTACAACTAAATGCACTGCACTCGACTTCTTATCTACCAACAGACACTACAGTTCTCTCTGATGGCCGTACTGTGATGGTGACAGACCATGGCAACAATTGTGTTACTGGGTGGAGTTAGCGTACAACTGAATGCACTGCACTCGACTTCTTATCTACCAACAGACCCTACTGTTCTCTCTGATGGCCGTACTGTGATCGTGACAGACCATGGCAACAATTGTGTTACTGGGTGGAGTTAGCGTACAACTGAATGCACTGCACTCGACTTCTTATCTACCAACAGACACTACTGTTCTCTCTGATGGCCGTACTGTGATGGTGACAGACCATGGCAACAATTGTGTTATTGTGTGGAGTTCGGGTACAACTGAATGCACTGCACTCGACTTCTTATCTACCAACAGATACTACTGTTCTCTCTGATGGCCGTACTGTGATGGTGACAGACCATGTATGGCAACAATTGTGTTATTGTGTGGAGTTAGGGTAGAACTGGATGCACTGCACTTGACTCTTCATCTACCAACAGACAATACTGTTCTCTCTGGTGGCCGTACTATCATGGTAACAGAGCATGACACAATAAATTATTGTGTTACTGTGTGGAGTTAGCGTTAAACTAAATGCACTGCACCTCCATCGACTCTTTATCTACCAACAGACATTACTGTTCTCTCTGATGGCCGTACCGTGTGATTGTGACGGCAACAATTGTGTACTGTGTGGAGTTATGGTCACTGAGAACTGAATGTACTGCACTCGACTCTAACAGTGGTGCCGAATGGTAAATCCGCGAGACTTTGCGAGACTTGCGTTTTCAAAATCCGAGCACGAGACTCTTGTTATTGTAGTTATTATGACAAACACCCAGTACGGTGTTCATCACTCCAGGTGAGGAATTCACCATTCAACCAATTACCTGTCGTTCGCGTACCTTAAACACATGCAGAGGTCGCCAAAACACCGTATAGCTCCAATAAAAGCTAATACAAAGTGTAAAAATCAGGACAATTCGAGACCCTCTCCAAATAAAAATTTGAGACTCCGAAACCCTCTCCAAAAAAAATCAGAGACGGTTAAAGTAAAGAAAAATCGAGACTCCGAGACCCGATCTATAAAATGCGAGATTTCGAGACTTTACCGACGTTTTGCGAGGCCTTTGTTTTTCTTGACACCATTCGCCACCCCTTCTATCTGAGTATAACATTTGCATATATATATATCACAAAAACATTGTTCTTAGTTTTATTTTCGCACCAATTAAACTATTATTCATTTCGCTAAACTCGCGCGTTAGTTTTGAATGTTTTTTGGCAAGTTAATTTTCTGGATGAAACTGTTTGAATTCTACTTTGTCTTTATTTGAGTATATTTTAACATCTTTTTTATTCTTGAGGAAAAGAAAACAAATTATTAAATCAGTTTCACGTTTATAAACCGTGATTTTACTGATTTTCACTAGCAGTGAGAGTTTCATTTATTTATCAATTTATTCCATGGATTTTATTCTCGCTATATATTGTCAACAGTTCTTCTAAGAACTTACTCTGCAGTTTATCAAAATAAGGATATAGTTTAACTTATGCTGAGTTCAATCAAAGTTTCTTTACAAATGTGAATGAAGAGAACAGAATAGATGAATTTACTTACACAAAAATCTTTGCAGTGTACGAATATCAAACAATAATCATTGTGTAGATATCAAATGAATCCTTTACTAAATGTTACTACACATACCTTTAATTCAGTAGCTTTGACTTCTTGTGTTTTATTAAGGATTCTTGTCACAGCCCAGAAAATGATTCACTCTGTATACTGTTGTTTTTGTGAACGAATTTCCCATTTTTTTTCATACTTTTTTTTCCACCAAGCTCGAGCTCTGGTACTGAACCGTTATTTTGAGATGAAACTGCATGACCGTGAGATAATATGTCATTATATTGCCTTTTTCAACTGGAATCTTGTTTATCGTCAACTCGTGTTCGTATGCCGTTAGGGAAGGTGATATAGGTCGTTGCTCTCTAGTATAGATTTGTGTGTATATTTATCTCAGTTGTAGTTTAGTGAGAGTTCAGTGTGTGTAGTTCAGTTATGTGTCAGTGTATATATTTACAGAGATGCCAACCCCTGGAGTTCTAAAAGCGGGAGATCACTGCTTCGTATGGATTTGTCTGATTTGTAATGATCGCGCGTTCACGAGTCATGACCAAAAAGGACAGCCAAGGCAAAAAGTATTTTCTTTATTTATTTAAGTCTCATTTGCGGAAAAGCGGGAGATGAGGCTAAAAGTCTCCCGCCAAAAGCGGGCCGGAGAGTTGGCATCTCTGTATTTATTGATGATTATTGATACAGTGATGTCATGGTCATAAAATATAGCTCCATTAAAGATGAATTTATTTAGTAATTGTTATATGGGAAATTATAGTTAAGTTGTTGATTTATTATTTATTTTCGAGAAATACTTTCCAGCTTTCTTAACACTATTTACATTTTCTGAAATCGCTGCATTTCATCGAACACTTGAACCTTGAGGGATATTATTGCCTTTGTCTACTGTGATTCCATTCCGCATGTTATGTTTATTATCTATTTTCTAATTTATAATTTTTATGTAGCTGTTCTACAAACACCAACACTGCAAACAAAGTGTTATGATTACAGCTTTAATTTCAATATCAGAGCAAATATGTACTTTTTACAAATATTGGCTTCAAATATTACAAAACTCTTGCAAAACAGTCATTTACTATAGCACATGGTGCAGGTACGTACACAGCGGCAAAACGTCATGCACATGCGTATTTGCTATTTCTTGTCGGCGCGCGGCCGCCCCCAGTTTCCCGCGAAAACTGAAATGAAACAACAGGCAAATGCCGTGATTTTAAAATTTCTGCTTAAAAGTATCCATTTGTGAACTGTTTTGTCAAAAAATAAGAAAACTACTTAAAAGCTAAGCCTAAGACTTTAACAGGTTGAAGTTTTCTTAATTTGTGATTCACTGTGAGTTTACTAAGTTATAAAATTATTTACTAAAAAAGTTGAAACCCTCGGTAATTTGTATTTGATAGCAGAGCCTTCGTTATTTTGGCCAGCGGAGCAAACCGTTTTGCCGCGGTGCACACAGCGGTCAAACGTCTGCGCGGTGGGCGGCCGCGCGAATTTTCCGCGCAAAATTTACCTTAAAACATATTACAGTGAACTTCTACCCCCAAAAGTTAAGAAAAATACGTGAAAGTTAAGCTTTGTATTTTCACAGTCGACGGGAAATTGACCAAACTTCAAACTGTGAGTTTACCAAACTTTTTCGTAATTTACCAAAAGAGTTCTCAAGGTTTGAAAACGAGTGTGTGAGCAGTGACGGACGCCGGCTCGCTTTGAATATGTTGTTGTTGCAAGATTTTTGACGCATGCGCAGACGTTTGACCGCTGTGTGGCCGCGGTGTGGGTGCAGGTACGTGCACAGCGGCAAAACGGCACGCACATGCGCTTTTGATGAGCCCGGCCAGCGCGCACGTCTCCCCAGTCTCCCGCGGAGACTAAACGAAAACAGAGGCAATAGGCCCTTTGCAGGTAAACAGTCACATGCTGATATAATACTTCATTAACGAATGAATTGAGCTCGTGATCCCCATGGGAAAGACGTTTCCATGGATGCTGGAGAGCAAGCTATCTTTAAAATCGCTGTTTTTGAAAGATCGACAATCGATTGGAGGTGGAAAATAGCATTTTAATACAGATAAGTTTTGCTAATATCAATACCGATCTTGTACAAGGCATTTAAATAAATGAAGTGAGATATTTTTTGCTCTCCAGTACAACCACGTGATGTGTTAGCTGCAAAGGGCCTATAGCCCCTTTCAGCTTGCCTGTTTGTTGCCCCATTTCAGACCATGTGATAGTTCTCCTGAGGATTCACTACTTTGTTTTCCAAATATAGAAATTGATACATTTCCTCTTGGGATACTGAAAAACCAAAACGCATTACTCAAGGGAAAAGTCACGTGGTCTGAGATGGGACAAGCTGAAACGGTCTATTACCCCTGTTTCTAATTTTAGGTAAGAATGTGCAATGTTTCGCAAAAAAAGCAACAAAACTACTTAAAAGCTAAGTATAAGAATTTAAGAGGTTGAAGTTTCTTAATTTGTGATTCACTTAGAGAACGGACGCGAGTGATTTATGGGATTCAGAGTCCCGAGCATTAGATAGAAAGCCAGTATGGCGCAGCCCGAGTGGCCTTCCATCAATGCGAGGGACTCTAAATTCCATAACTCACCCGCGTTCATTGTCTAACCGGTTTAGAACATGGTCACACCCACAAAGGAATGCTTAAACAATTGCACAGCATTGTTTCCGAAAACAAATGCTAATGATCAACGAGTCGTCTGTCAAAAGGATTTATTCACAGGGTGTGCCCCAACTGTTTTTGGGCCTTCTTTGATGTTCATATTTAAAATTTATATGTATTGAAGCAAGGCACACATTACTTCACTGAATTGAAGGGATTTTAGGGGGTGGGGGATAAAATATGGCACTGCGCAGGGACAGAATGAATGGAATATTTTTTTAGGTGGGCCGGAAACGTTATTTTTCCAGCGATACTCATATGAACTGACGAACCTGGCGCACATGTGGATGACAATAATCATAGCAAATATTCAAACATTACTAACAAACTGTGCATAGATGTAGTCGAAAAGGAAATGTTTGTAGCCAATTAACAGCCACCAATCGAGTGATAACTCCATAGATGAGCGCGCAGCACCATGACATAGCCCCTTTAAAGATCCTTCCCCTCCGACCGAAGGAGGATTCAGACCTACTCTAACATCCTTCCCCTCCCACCGAAGGAGGATACAGACCTACTCTAACATCCTTCCCCTCCCACCGAAGGAGGATTTAGACCTACTCTAACATCCTTCCCCTCCCACCGAAGTAAGATACAGACCTAATCTAACATCCTTCCCCTCCCACCGAAGGAGGATACAGACCTACTCTAACATCCTTTCCCTCCCACCGAAGGAGGATCGATGCAGACCTACTCTAACATCCTTCCCGTCCCACCGAAGGAGGATACAGACCTACTCTAACATCCTTCCCCTCCCACCGAAGGAGGATTCACACCTACTCTAACATCCTTCCCCTCCCACCAAAGGTGGATTCAGCCCTACTCTAGCTCCCTTCCCCTCCAACCGAAGGAGGATTCAGACCTACTCTAACACAAACGGCGATTCTCAAGTCCCATATTTTACAATTATCAGTGCGTTAAAGCCAAAGTGTGTGGACAGCAAGGTATCACAGCATCACATTGCCCTTTAAGTAGCTAAAAAAGGGAGTTACGGAACAGAAAAGGGAAATTTAATAAATCGAAAATTCCTGGCAACAGTTGGAAAATCGCCCTCCTTTATTTTTTGTTCAGAGATAGGCAATAGAAAGTACCGTAAACATGGCGGGATTTTTTTTGTTCATAAACCGTTTTTACTTCGAGAAAGAAAAATTAAACCTTCCGGCCGTCACGTGCCTGAAACAGCTCGACATAATGTCTAGGATCAATAAGAGTACTGACAACAGAAAAATGTATGCGATTTTTTTACAACAACAGAACACCTAGCTTCAAACGAAGGCGTAATAAAATGCTTTCGAGTCGAAAAGTCCCAAAAGTCAAAACACTTCTTGCCCGACCGGGAATTGGCTTCGCTCTAAAAACGCCATGCATATAGATATCCTGTCATTGATGAAATGCTTGTTAAATCCTATTTTTTTTATCCAAAAGTTCTTGTTTTCTGAGAACTACTGTTGTCACAAAGTCTGAACCACAAATATACTTCCTCCACTCGAGAGAGAACTCAAATTGTGACAAACAAATCATAAATTCTTGCTTAGTTTCGATGAGAAGTTAACACAGCAATTTGAATTCATAAACCTCGTGAAAGCACTTTGAAACGCTACCACTGCTTGCGAGTGACATCATTTTCAGTGTTAGCACTCTTATTGAACATGGCCGACAGCCTATTGTTGTAAAGTACTGCGTGTCGACTGAATACGGTCTTTCTAATCCCGCGAAGATGCTTATCTCACCTATTGATTGAAAGCTCGTTAGCCAATGGGAATTTTCCGTCCGCCGGCGGACAAAAAATGGAATAAGACAATGGCGAGACTGCAGGCGCTCCTTTCCCATTCCTACTTTCTCCGCTACGCAGGCTATAGATAGAAGGTGTCTAAGATTTAGGATTCGTTTCAAAAATCGGCCCTTAGACTACATTTACACTAGAGGGAAAAGTATCGGATTCATATTGTTCTCTATTCCCAGGAAAACGTCGAAGAAGATAAATCCGGACACTTTTTCCTCTAGTGTAATTGTATTCTTAGTGTTTCCCGGCTGTTGCAAACAACAATGCACAAAACTCTTCCACTCACGGCACCAACTCCTTCAGTTTTGTACACACTTCGTGAGTAAAGTAGCTTGCTTGTCTTGCCAGATGAACTCCATTAATTCTCATCTCAAAGGTTGTTGCACCAGCCGCAGTTGTCGCAACTTGTACATGTAGCTCTATCATGTGATCGCTGTTCATGACAAAATAACAGGTATTAACTGGTGATCTCACGAATCAAAACTAGGTTCTTGACATATCCCCTTATCCTCTCACCTTAGCCCCTTTTTCTAGGTACTCAAGATCGAGTTTTATTTGTATTCTTTGCGTGCTTAAATAATTGTTGTTACATAAAGATTGTTTTGTGACTAGGGAAAATGTAAAAGTTAATTCCTGCAAAAGTTCCCTCGAAATAACCTCTTTACTCACCCGCCTTTGCTCTCAGTGTCATCTTCATCGCTGTTGCTCTCAGTATCATCTTCATCACTTGTAGACATATCGTTGACAACCTTCAGCCATCGGACAGCTGCCTTGTTCTTCTCCAGGAAGACACACGTCTCCGTCATGCGGCCAGGAACAGGTTTCAGTACCAATCGTCCCTGAACGTCTACAGCTAAAGACTCGTTGTGTTTGTTAAAGTTGACAAGATCTGCCGCCACCTTCATCCAGCTCATCTCTGGATTGTATCCCGGCTGGTTTATTAACAGAAACTCAAAGGCGGCTTTCCTGTTTACTGGAAATGTCTTCCACTTAAACTGATTCTTTATCTGGTTTTTCAATTTGTTTTCGATGTCCTTTTTGTCTGTCATCAGGATCGGAAAATAGTAGTTTCCACCCTTCACGCCCTTGTGTCCCAGGCGCTGTCCCGTCTTGACTATTGACCTGTCTAAACAGTTTCTTGCTTCTGTCATAACGTCAATGAAATTCTCCTTAACCGGCTCGTTTCTGTACAGACGGCTTTCCAGTCCTACGCTTTTTGTAGCAAGACTCTGTAGATCATCGTCAGTGTTCTGTATGACTGTTTGTACTGCGGCTTGTAAGAGCAGTAGTCGAAGCTGGACATCATACGGGCCTTCTTCTGGCAACAGCAACACCTTTATTGGGTCCAATCCACTAACAACTTCAACAAGTGCTAAATGTTTGTAAAACTGATCTTGGCTGCCTGCATCCATCTCTGACTTCTGCAGCATTCCACAAAGTTCTTCCGAAGCAAGAAGAGAACCACGTTCGGCAGCTAGCGTGAAATAATTGACTGCCTCGTGTAGTCTGCCTTCACTTTGTGATTCCTTACCTTTAGCGATTTGAAGCCATTGTTCAAGTTTCCTCTTCTCGTCAGCTGTTACGTTATTCATCAGAGACTCCGCGTCTTCCCACTGCTTGCTTTTAATGTACAACCTGACGAGACACCTGCTCACTGATGGATCTCCCAACTTGAGTTGTAAAGCCTTTTTGTACTTTGCAATCGCATCTTCAACCTTGTCCTCGGAATCGTCAAGCCATCCAAGCGTCTCATAGCCTTTGAATTTCTCTCTTTCGTCGCTTTCTTGGATCTTCTCATTGGCTAGCTCTCTTAGAGGATCTTTAGTGAATTTGCTGTCTTGATTTGGGTTGTACTCCAGAGATTGTTTAAGGTGATAAAATGAGAGAGCCTTGCCGTGGTCCTTTAGAAAAGCTCCAAACCTTTGATGAAAACGAGCTTTGAGGATATTGTCCACTTGGTCTTTTTTGTCTACCTCTATGGAAATTTCATTGAAAACCATTTCTGCCTTTCTTAGCATCAACTCTTCTTTGACCTCTTTGTACTTCTTAACGTAAAGTTCAACAAGTTCCAATGCTGGTATTATGTATGCTTTATTTGTGTTCCAACTCTCTCGAAAGCATTTTTCAGCTTTGTTATAATAGCTGACTTTTTCTTCACTTGTCAAACCGTACTTAAGGTTACTTTTCCTGAGGCATAATCTACCCTGAATTTCTAACGTCCTATAAGAATCAGGCTGATTTTGAAGAATTTTATTCAAAATCTCTTCAGCCTTATTCAAGACCTCTATTTTCCAACCAGACGTATCAATAAAATATTCAGCAGCAGTCCTCAAGACCGCGTAGTTATTTTTGCCTATTTCCATGGCCTCTTCGGCAAATCGTTTACTACTCTTGCCATAATCCTGTTTGATCTTATTAAGAAATCTCGCATACTGGATCAAAGCTTGTGCGTGAATAGTAGCATAATATTGGGAGGACTTTTGGTCTGTGGCAATGATTTCTTCCCATAACTTTGTTATTTCTCCTACCTCGGTTTTTTTATTTCCCCCATGGGTGGTTATTATGTGACGATACAAACGCTGGTAAACAAGTGCCTTAGTGAATTTGAATGGAACACTGTCTGGCCTTCCTTCGAGGGCTTTGTTGATACAACGATACGCTTCTTTGTAACCGCTCTCGGTAAAACCACTCAAAGCGATCGAAAATGCTTTCTCGGCCATCACTTCTGGGATAACTTCTGGATTTCTTTCGTTTAGTATTCTTCTCACCTCCCTTATGCGTTCTTCAACGGCTGTCTCTAGTCTTTCGCTGGAAGCGTTCGAATTCTCTTCGAATGATAGCCAAGCCAAATTTGCATTCGTTACGATTTTCTCATCATCTGTAGTAGCGTCGTCGAGGGCAGTCTGTAAATGTGTTTTGGCTGCTTCAAAATCCCTCTCTTTGGTCTTGTAATATCCCATAAGGCTGTGGGACTTCACTTCAGATCCTTCAATCGCCTCTTCAATGTGCAACTGGAGCTCCTCTATATTGTTCGTCAGATTAAAACCTTCCTTGTACCGTGATATAATATCCCAAGTGAAATGGCACGGAAGCTCGCTGAGTTTCCTTTCAGTCTCTTTAACTCCATCTCTTGGTGGTTCGCGTCGAGTAAAAATGTAGCTTCTAGTCACAGACATGCTGAATTTCTTAATGCCTAAAAGAAGAGCTTGTGATTAATTGGATGTATCATGTTATCTATAAACAGTTCTACAGCATGAAAGTCAAAGTCAGCCTCAATGATTGCATTCCAGCACGGACAATACTATATTCGGATAGTCAGGAAATGGTATCAGTGCTCATGCATAACATTGACCCTTTTACAATATACTCACGTTGTAGACAAACATCAAATTTCTAAGTAATATATAGCATTGCAATTCCCGGAAGTTTTCCATGTACACTGCACTGAAATTATAGACGGCATTGTTTTGCAAAAAAGTGACCAGGGGTCAGCTTTAAAGGTTTTGACCAACTGGTTCTGTGAGGTCTAGGAAGATGAGTAAAAGGGTTGGTGTATGGCTAGTAAATCAGTAAAACTTCAACTAATTATAAACTGAGTTGAACTTCAGACGGCTTCCTCGTAATTGCTGAATTGCTGCGCAGCGAGCGCACAGGAAACCCAGGCCTAATTTGTGTGTTGAAAAATATAAGGCTTTGTATGGGAATTTATAATTTGTGAAATAGCTCAGTAAATATTTCAATAAAGTAAATATAACTTGCCTGTATAGTAGTTGATTTCCTACTTGTTCTCAGGTGACGATTTCAAGCGATTTCGACGAATTTTAAGCCTCTCGTTCTCCTTCACCTCTTCTCGGAACTCGTCGAAATCGCGTATAGCTGCGCAGCGAGCGAAGCAGCAGTTAATATTCTGTACGGTAGGAATTTCGACCACAATGCCTTGCGAGAAGAGGTTTTTTCCCCTCCCTACTGGGTAATATTTTTGCAGCCAATGTTTCAATAAGTGGGCTCCGCGTAACGGCGTTGATCGACGATTAATAACATGTATAAATATATGTTTTGGGCTTTTGTATTCTCCATCATTTTGATAAGCTTCCTTCTTCAGGAAATGTGCTGGTACAATTACAATTTTCACTGGGGAGGGGAGAGTAATTCGTTGTCAGGTTATTGGGTGCGTAATCCGACCACGATACTTTGCGGGTGATGATAAGCTTGAAGATATCTCTTCCTTTCGCCAAAAGTTTCTGGTCGAAGACGTTCTGGTAAGTGACATAACTAATGATTTTCAGTATTTTTTCTACTCACATTACCCCAGTGGTCAGTGGACATCCCTTAGGTTTTGGAAAGAACTATTTCTTATGTCTTAATAGGATCGAGATTGTAAAGAAATCACGGGGAATTTTATTTGGCCGAATGAGGTCGTACAAGCCGTGGCGTGCACATTTGTTGTCAACTTTCGCTTTCATTTCAGTCACTATTTCTGAAATTATGCTGGGATGGTGGCCGGAAGTGGGAATTGAATTACTCAGACATCCCTTGGCGTCATTTGACGTCCGTAGGAAAGAAGAAGCAGGCGCACGGCACCGGAATCGAACCCAGAACGTTGGGTTGCAAGGCCCGTGCTCTACCAACTGAGCTAACGTGAACTTTACACAATTGCATCATCGCGCAGAATGGTATTGTTTCCGGCGACATGTACTTACGGCTGTTAGATTTAAGCGAGGTCGGCATAATTACGAATAATAAAGTTAATTATTCAATAAGACGATTGTGATTGGCTATTGATAATCGGTGTGGGAATACCCTACTCCCACATCACATTAAGCACATGTCAATCACTGTCGTTCGCTCTCCGTTATGGGAGTAATGAAATCCCTACGCTCGTTAAGGAGACGTCATTATCTCTAATCCGTTGGTAATTATCCTAATCGTGTTATATCGATAGATGAAAAATGTCACAAACTTTGAGAAGCACATACCCGTGAAAATGAAGTCCGCACTCTAGAAAAGTGTGCTGAGACGCTTGACTGAGTTTGTTTTAAAGGCTACGCTAGTTTTCAATTTCAGTAATTTTGAGATCGAAGAAATAGTGCCTCCTTTACTTCACACTTCGAATCGATACAGCAACTTCGTAGTTTGACTTCTGAGCCGATAAAGATGACAATGGTTTCATTTTTTAAGACTTCGACTTGTTGAGCAGACAGAAACGTTAACACGAGAAATGTCTCTTTTTAAAATCATCCATTTCTTTATTTATTTTTGACGCGCTTTCGCTTTTGACGCTGTTCTTTGAGTTTTTTCTTGTTTGAACTCGCCAGCATTTTTAGATGAAAATGATTCTGCTGCACACACTTTGTCGGTTCTGAGCACAGTTCTGAGTAAAGACATCAGCTAGATTCTTTGTTTGTTGACTTCTACTGCACACAGAAACACGAGAAATATCTCATTTTAAAGCTGAAGGATTAAAACATCTGCTTAAACATTTGTTTATGATGCGAGAGCACTTTTTACGTTGTTCTGTTAGTTTTTCATGTCGGGTCTGAAAGCGTTTTGGTTTGAAATCAAAACGGCAGTGCCGCTAATCTTTCACACTTTGCCGGTTCTGAGTAAAGACATCAGCTAGATTCTTTATTTTTGTTTGTTGACTTCTACTGCACAGAAATACACGAGAACGGTCTCATTTTAAAGCTGAAGGATTAAATCATCTGCTTAATCATTTGTTTATGACGCGAGAGCACTTTTTACGTTGTTCTGTTAGTTTTTCATGTCGGGTCTGAAAGCGTTGCCCAAAATTCCGATCGAATGCTTTGACGAATATCGCCATTCGTGGAGGTTCGCACTTTCTTCACCAAATGATCCACTCTGCATTTCACTGCGTTTACAACGCGGGTACAGCAAGAAGAAGTTAGATGAAATCCATGGCTTCCCGTATTCTCTTGGATGATGTCGATCATTTTTGCCGAGTTGAATTTGAGGGCTCGCCACTCCCAAAGAGTCTCCCCGTTGATTTGTAGATAAACTAACGGATTGCTGTCATAAACCCGCGGCGTAGATATGTGAATGATTCCTGGATTGATCGGGCGTTCTATGAGCTCTGAAAAGAACTCCCGATCACTGTGTTGGATTTCTTGTTCGGAAGACATTGAATAGTTATCCCTAGCCGTTCGGTTAAATGAAATGAATGACAAGCTTCGCGCTGGACCCTTTAAGGTGGCCCGCGGCTATTTATTTTGGCAACGGGGGTCTTTTTAAATTGCGTTTTTGAACAGCTAAACATTATCCGATTTCCGAGATTTTTTGAACTTTTAATAAAGAATCCTCGAATGTTATAAAAAGTACAATTAGAAAGTGATTAACAGAGAATTGCTGAAGATATAAGCGATTTTCGAAAACGTTGTTTTTTAGGAAAGAGCGTATATTTCAAAACCCAAAAGATGGATTTGTTCCATTTTACTTTCAACGAGTGCCCAACCTCCAAGGTCTGTGACAGGCAAGTTTCAGGTTAATCGGCACCATACAAGTTTCTCAGTAAACGGCTGATCAATTTTAACCTTAAAATGTTATGCTCAGGCATCTGGTTCAACTGCCGGAGAAATATTACAGTAATAATTAAATCGTACATACCATATGGAAGTTCAATACCACTTGAAACTTCTGTGCCAAAGTCAAGAAGATCGGAAAACTACAACTAACGTTATGCGGCGAACGAAGTAAGGTAGGTTATTGCTGAATATTTGCGAAAGTCGAGAAATTTGTATTCTTTCGGCATAAAAAAAATCACTAGTTTGTTTTTCTTAAGTTTCTAATATGACTTACGGTAGCATATTTTAAAGTACCTTACCGAGTTTCAGCGCGCTTTGACCATACGCGTTTGAGAAATAAAGGCTGTAAACTTCAGCTTGTGTGAGACTTCTAAAATCTAAATGCTTGGAAAACCCCTCATGTTCGCTAATTTATTCAATGGGTTTGTTTTGAATTTCCGCACGGGTTCTGCCACTTGGGAATCGCGAGGCAAGGAATAATTAAAATTAATGTTGAAATTAAAATGAGGATTAATTTTGCAAGTTTGTAATAATAGTCCAGGCTGAGTAATGTTTTGGTGCCAAGGAGTATCAGAGCCGGTATCAAAAGCATAATACTGCTTTTTATTCATCTTTTTTTTCTCTTTTTTAACTTTTATTTTGAATAACTGTCCCTTATTTAAAACGAACACTATTTTGCCAGGATTTGCGTGTTAGTTGTCACACTTGCATGGGTTACTGCACACAGTCGCATGAATACAATGTAATCCTCATTTTAATTTCAACATTAATTTTAATTATTCCTTGCCTCGCGATTCCCAAGTGGCAGAACCCGTGCGGAAATTCAAAACAAACCCATTGAATAAATTAGCTAACATGAGGGGTTTTCCAAGCATTTAGATTTTAGAAGTCTCACACAAGCTGAAGTTTACAGCCTTTATTTCTCAAAAGCGTATGGTCAAAGCGCGCTGAAACTCGGTAAGGTACTTTAAAATATGCTACCGTAAGTCATATTAGAAACTTAAGAAAAACAAACTAGTGATTTTTTTTATGCCGAAAGAATACGAATTTCTCGACTTTCGCAAATATTCAGCAATAACCTATCTTACTTCGTTCGCCGCATAACGTTAGTTGCAGTTTTCCGATCTTCTTGACTTTGGCACAGAAGTTTCAAGTGGTATTGAACTTCCATATGGTATGTACGATTTAATTATTACTGTAATATTTCTCCGGCAGTTGAACCAGATGCCTGAGCACAACATTTTAAGGTTAAAATTGATCAGCCGTTTGCTGAGAAACTTGTATGGTGCCGATTAACCTGATACTTGCCTGTCACAGACCTTGGAGGTTGTGCACTCGTTGAAAGTAAAATGGAACAAATCCATCTTTTGGATTTTGAAATATACGCTCTTTCCTAAAAAACAACGTTTTCGAAAATCGCTTATATCTTCAGCAATTCTCTGTTAATCACTTTCTAATTGTACTTTTTATAACATTCGAGGATTCTTTATTAAAAGTTCAAAAAATCTCGGAAATCGGATAATGTTTAGCTGTTCAAAAACGCAATTTAAAAAGACCCCCGTTGCCAAAATAAATAGCCGCGGGCCACCTTAAGATCACCGCTATGGTTCGCGTTTCATTTCAGATTTTCACACTTTTACGGATTTCAGAGCTGTATTGTGTCAATTTCAATGGTTAATTAGGTGGCGTATGTGCTATTGTTCATGGGGGAGGAGCTTAGAAGTCCAGTGAGGCCCCGCGGGAATGTTCAAAATCCAAATTTAGCAAGCGAATCTGAGTTGCCAACATATCTCCTAGAAATGTTGATTTCGATAATACTAATAGCCGTCGGATTCGTACAAGAAAACGGCTGCGAGTTAGTAATATATCAAACTAACTTTTCCATACGAAACCTAATAAATAAAAGTATTATTGAACGTGAAAATTGACTCCAAAGTGAATCAAGCGTCATTTTCCACTGTAAAAACTTCAAAAATATCCCAAATTAAAGTCAAAACCGATAATACTTGCACTCGCTCGAATAAGTTGATTGAGGGTGGAAACTGTTTATTGATATCTCTTCTACAAAAGCCAGTGGAAACCTAAACTTTAAAATAGACAGTTTTTCAATAAATGAGTAAAATCATAACCTACTTCGTGCGTTTGAGTACATTTTCTCTATTGTTTGGCTTACTATTCATTGCGTAGCTTTTGAATTTAGCGCTGCTTGCTCTGAGAAATGTCCCGGATGTGTCGCGGCATTCTAGGCGATGTGGACAAATCACACATTCTTATATCTGACCTATTGTTATTCTAATTAAGACCCACGACATTTTGGCAAGCACTGGGAACTCGATAGAGCCGGATCCGTCTCGGCGGCCTTTCGGCCCCCTCGTCGGGTAGGCACAGTGACTAGAAGCTACGTAGATGAGAAAAAATACATTTTGGCAAGCACTGGGGAACTCGAGCCGGTTCCGACTCGGGGACCTATTTCAAGTTATTATATATTGAAACAGTTTGATTTTGTAAATGAACAGTGAAGTGACCCATTTCTAAATATTGAACAAATTCTGAAATAAATTTAAAAAAAATTCTACTTTTCGCGTATAACAGTGTTTGACTGGGATTAACGGAGCGTATAATCTAGCTTTTCGATAAATATACTGTAATAAAAATGAATACAACTTACTTTGTGTCTATAAGCTGTGTCTGTGCGTCGTTTCAGCGAATTTCGGCGAATTTTAAATCCCTTACTCTACATACTAAAGAAGAAACCAACGTACAGACACAGCCAAGACACAGCTTATAGACACAAGGTAAGTTTTATTCATTTTTATTACAGTATATTTATCGAAAAGCTAGATTTGACATGATAAGAGTACTTGGATTTAAAAAAAAATATTGGTTTGCCGGTGGTGCGGAAACTAAACACGAGCAATAGCTATAACTCTAGTTTCTGTCAAAACTCTAACCATCTTGAAGCTACATTAACTAATTTAAAGGGACACTATGAAGCCAAAAATGATAAACTTCCTCATGACGAAATGCAAAAAATGACCGATCGGATTAGCAGAATGTTTTCCAAATGTACTGGAGAAAATGAGACCATTTTGACTAAAGATGGCAAAGATTCGAGTGGATGAAAAATACAACTTTTAAAGGGGCTATGTCACAGTATTGCGCATGTCTGAAATTTGATGTTACATTGGTGTTTTATTGGCTAAAACGGTTAAAAAGCTCTTCCAGGACCTCATGGGGCTGTGTCACGGTAATAGGCTTCGCGTTCCGGGCCGGAATCGAAACAGCTATTTCCACCGATATTGATATGAACTACCGAATCTCTAGGCCATGTGGGATACTTAAAATCAAAGCAAATATGCAAAAATGACCAACAAACAGTGTATATGAACAGTCTCCAGGGAAAATATTGAAAATCCTTTCAATCAACCATTGAAGAAGGGAAGTTTAACTGTTTCTATTCAATTTTAGCCACCAACCGAGCGATTACTCGATACATGCGCAGTACCATGACATAGCCCCTTTAAATTGTACGATTATGTAATCTTTTCCACGAAAATAAGACCTGCGCCCAAAACTGATGACAATTCTTGGTTTGCAATCAACTCTTGAGATTCAAAAGACAAAAACACGACGGTCATGTTGGAGGAACTAACAATAGAAGATAATGAAGAATCTAGTATCTAAAAATAACTTTGTTCCGGCCTGCAACAAAACTCGCCGTGACATAGCCCCTTTAAGAGAGATTGACAGCATCTTTAAATCGGTTCACTGCAATTGAGTTTCAAGTTTCTAGTATAAGCTTTTGTAATCCACTTCAAATCTTTGCAATCCTTCCATCAAAAACGTTTAAAAAGCATATCTGGACATTTGCAAGGCATTTCTCTTGATCACGCCCAAGATCATGTTGACATCCACCTCGCAGACATTCGAGTGCCCACATAACTCGCTTCTCACATGCGCGCCTTGCAAGCAATAAAAGCACAGTACTCGCTACCTTTTAGGTATACTAGTTAATAATTTGGACAAAATCTCGCAATGGTTCATTGCATGCGTTAATTCGTTCGACTCCACAATCCCTTGCGTAGCCGACCACAATCCCTTGCGTGGCCAACCACAATGCGCTCCTCCCCTCCCCACTGGAGCTAGGACATTTTTTGCAGCCACTGATACGATAATGAAAGGCAAGATCCGCGCGTCATTGATAGATTATAATTACTGTGTACTAAGTTATATGCTTGGTTGTTGTATTCTCCAACATTTAAGCTTCTTTATTAATTCAGGGAATACTGGTACCACAATAGTCTCTATTGGGGAGGAGAGGAGCAATCATTTGACGGGTTTATGCCTTCCTTGCAGCTTGGCATCTGGAGGAGAGTGATTTACGGTACTTAAATTCGCGAGTGCTTTGGCATGCGCTGTACTTCAGGCTAATTCTGATCATTTTCGTTTGTATTTTTACTACAGTTCCTTCAGTGCTCCTTATAAGTCTTGTGTTTTGACATGAAGTTTACTAAAACATCGAGTTTAACCCACAACAGGTTTTGTAACTTGATGGTCATACGGCTTAGTTGTAACCTGAGTATCAGGCTCTCAAGAAGAGAAGCCACCAGGTTAGCTCAGTTGACGACTCATGTACGAGTGAAGGGGGAGGGGGGGGGGGGATATATCCTGTTCCAGACCAGGCTAGCGTCTGATATCACGATACGCGCGAGATGTTGCGCTCCCCTCACCACTCGAATCATTAACAGACAAGAGCCCATCTGGGCTTTCACTCGGGCCACATGAGATTGAAGATGAAATACACTTTCATTTGAAATCTCTTAGTAATAACCAAAGGGAAGAATTATTAGCTGAATTTAGCAGTCTTTTGGAGTGGCCGGTAGCGCGGTGACTTTCATAAAATTTCTCTGCTCCCCTAGTAAATATGTAATTTAATATTTTTTGTTTTTCTCGTATGTTGACCTTTTAATTTAAACAGTTTAACACACTGCATTTGAGCAGGCATATATTCATTGTTTTGAACCCGAGAATTAACCGTACTACCGTACTTCATGGTCCCTTTCTTTAGTAGTGGGTTGTCGGTCAGGTAATTATAAACTCTCGTCATTTAGCACAGAAAATGTATTCTGATGAATAGGGATCGGGTTGTCGTGAAGAATCTAAAGAATTCCGTCTCTTCCGGTTTGAATTTGACTCATGTGTATGTTGCTTTTGGAGTTTCAAGGATATGTTGATCCAAAACTACAGGCTCTTGGGGTTTTTCATTGACTTGTGAACTTGCAGGCTCTGTAATTTGTTTTGTTTTCTTAGTATAACATAAAGTGTTGAACATGTTCATTTTCTCAAGCATGTCGCGCGTGACCTCTGTTTCTTCATTCGTTAAGTTCTCTACTTTCATCTGTAATCTGGGAAACTCGATCTTTTCCCATGCCTTGGCACATAACTATTCCTGTTGTGGATGATTATAAGTAAAATCCTTCGACAGCTTGTACCGTTTCCGCTAGGTCAATATCCTCGCTGGAACGAAATAACTTGATCTCAATACTCTCTGATCCAACTTACGGTAAATTTAAATCTCTGACAGTTTTTAAGAGACTCATAATATTGGTCTTGAAGTGCCTTCACCCAAAATAAGTTGTTCTTCTCGG